>PYAF01000484.1:75411-95896 GCA_007407185.1 Glycine tomentella | reverse complement strand
ACATGTCTTCTTCCATTTGGGCAACGGGCTTGCTAAAAACAGCTAAAATGTGTATTGGGCAAAAACGCTTCCAATAGTTGGATTCAGCTAAGACCTTCAACACGTCTGCATCGGTTATCAACTCTTTTATGTGATATTCGATTGTGTTGTCTGAATAAGCGTAATGGGTTGGCTATCTAAAAAACAATTTTCTTACCACTTGTGAGTTGTGAATTCCATAAGGAGGAAGGCCAACAGGCACAACTTGCTTGATTAGATCCTTTAGTGTTTCAATGTTGCATCCTGAAGGAAAGTCAAATCTGATTGGATTTGTTCCGGTGAATGCATATCCCACAAAATCGCCTTGCCGTGGTATGTTCCACTTGCCGTTGTAATATAGCACTGCATCATGTGTTGGGACGATTGTGGATTCAAGTAGGCTGAGTATACCGTCAGGTGTTCTGTTTATGCTGCATAATATTTCTATAGGGCCAACGCTCGACTTTGTTCATTGCACGTTAACATTAGGCAAACATCGTTATCATTGGTAAGTTTAACAGAATGATAAAAACATTGTTGACCTGCACGTACAGTTGGCTTTCTGTAGTAGATTTCGTCCAGAAAATGGTCACGACTTAGCATAAGGGTGTCTCACATCCTACTCTTCAGTGTTTGAAAAGAACAATGATCAGGAACCCGCATTGGTATTGGAGAGGGACACTCAAAATAAACACTTGTGTCGTTGTGTTTCATCGATCCATTTGGAAAAATGAAGGCTAATGTTGAGTTAGCTATGGTCTGACTGCTTGTTTCTCCTAGGAATGCCATATTATTGATATCGACGAGTTGTGGATGGTCACCCTTATATAAGGGTCAATGACGCCCAAATGTAGGCATGACCCCCTTTTGTGTCACGCCTAACCTAGGGCGTGTCTGGTGACGCCTTTATTTGTTGGGCGTGTTCAGTCACGCCCTAATTCGGCGTGTTCAACGTCGTATTTGTTGCATGTTATCTGTCGATGCCTTTTTGATTTTTCTTAAGTCTCTAATGGCGAGCGTTAAATTGCATAATAAGCTAAAAAAGTTAACCAAATACAAAATGGTACAGGTTGTGCATAAAGCTATTAAACTGTTATACATGTCTCAATAAAGTCCAATACAAGCAACAAAATAAATATAAACACAAATATAAATAAAAAAAACACACTAGGACTCAGGTGGCCACTGATAATGACGTGCTAGACGATCGGGCAACACCCGTCTACCACGTCGCCGAGAAGATCCTGGCTGAGTAGGGTCTGGCTGAGGATGGGCTGCCTGAGAAAGGCCTGCATGCGAAGAGGCTGCCTGAGAGGGGCCTGTGTATACAGGTTGGCATGCAGTCATCTGATCCTGCGATGCTGGGCAAGGATAATAAGGAGGTGGGGTGGCATAATGTGGATTTGTTGGGAAATCTCCACAACCGCTCGGACTGCAGTTAATGAGGGTCTGAATCTCCCATCAGTCCATTCCCGACCAGGAACGTCACTGCTAGTCCCATACTCCTGTGATGCCATGGCCAAAATAGTCGCGCAATACACATGCTGTGACTGCCACTCTGGCGGTGTAGCCATGTCACCCTGGCTACTAAACCCCTGATACCCCATGTCTGGCTGCTGAGACGAGTGGTAGTAGAAAGGCTAACTACCATATGTGGGTCCTATCACTGGAGGCCTGTAGCAACCCTCAACGCCAGCCCTGGGAGCTCCTTAGGCTCAAGAACATGGTGTATGGCTTTCCGACGATGCTCTAGTCCATGTCCCTCACGACGCCCACGGGGAACCTCCATATATACCTGTGGGTTATGCTGAAGCTGTGATGGGGGTGCATGGGGGCCTGGCTCTTCCAACCGACAACTCTGTCGAAACATGGACATAATGCGACCCACTTCTTCATGCAAGTAGTCCATGCTTAATCCCGGCCACTCCTGCTTGCCACTGGCACAGTACAACATCTCAAGTCCATCAAACTACAAATTACACAAAAAATTCATTAGTCCATACAATAACGCCACGAAAATGAAAATTAGTTTACAAATTTAATTTAAACAACACTTACACCACGCCCCATCTTCGCAGCCATCTTCGTGATGTGTCGTTTCCCGTTCTCCCTGTATCAAACCATGTACTCATGGTTTGGTGACAAGAACCCAGTCAGATGGGGGGGAAGCTCTATGTGCTGGTGCCTCCTACCCCAACGACGGATAAACGGTCTGAGCTTGCGAGTCCAATTATCCATCTGTTTCCCTCGCAGGGATAGGTCGTGGACGCCCTTCAACTTCCTTGGCCTTCGAGGGATTGGCTGATCCTTCCAAATTGCCGCATGCATCGGTTAGGATGAGAATACTCAATTGTGTGGAAGCATATAATGGGAGTAGTAGCCATCCACAACAGTCGCTCCTGCTCAGTAGCACCAAGGAAGTGATAGCCTGCATAGGGTTGCCATACCACCTGAACAAAACAATTTAACACACAATTACGAAACAACGATGATTAAAACAAATGCAGATTATCCAAGTGAACCGACCAAAAATTAGGTAAATAACAATACATACCTCATCCTGAGCAAGGGAATCTAACGTAACCCAATACCACGGAAGGTCGTGTGGACGAAACCTCCCTAAAGCATTAAACCTAATTTTAAAATGAATGGCATTAGAATACTGATAAGACTCATAACCTAATTAATAAAAGGGGATAATGACACATACCTGTGGCCGTAATGCCACTCCTGGTGAGTAGGCTGAGGTATAGGTGGAGTAATGGGTGGGAATCTGAGCCACGCCCATATCTGCAGAAGCACGTGACACCCACCAATGTCACCCTTATCTGGATCAGTACACTCGCACATTTGTCTAAACAAATGTGCGAGGACCACTGATCCCCAGCTAAACCTGGAAATATCTGTCATATCCCCTGCCAGCAAAGGGACATAGCGACAGGCGATAGTGCTTCCGCCGGATCTGTCCGCTAGAAGCCATGCTCTAATCATACGCGCGATGTGCGCCTTTGTAAACCTTATGACTTCTACCAACTCCCAGCCCACCTCGCCCCAGTGCGCATAATTCTTATCAAAATAGGACAGTCGCAGGAATCCTTCTCTGACCTCAGTCTCCAGAGCAGGATGACCAAATACCTGCTCAATGATAGTGGGCCAATCATCAGCCGTGACTCCGGTGACAACATCGCCATCACTATCTAAACCTAATATACCATCCACGTCTTCCAACGTGATGGTCATCTCGCCCTGCGGCATGTGGAACGTATGTGTCTCTGGTCTCTATCGCTCAACCAAAGCACTAATAAGTGCAGGATCGATCTGAAGTCAAGTTTAAAAGAATTAATGCGTATGTAACGATATAAATAAAAAAAATGTTTAGGAATTACATTATCTGTAATATTCTTCAATTACTCAATTTATACCTGAATATGTCGCATGCGTGCGACATGTAGGAATCCTGCCTGCCCTAACATCGCCGAAACGATTCCAGGAAGATCGTCGCAATCTGGGCCCCCTGAAATCTTACCACGTCGCGTCTTTAGCACACGACATCTGTCCTCGTTCCACACAGCCTATGAAATATGGGTTCTCTGGATACGCCTCCGCAAAACACCTCATTTATACGGGGAAGGTACAACATAGGTCGTCGGATCCAAGACGTTACCCTCGTCATCGGATGCAGACCGTGAAGACGCCGAAGACGATGAATCAGCCATCTATCAGACTATTTTAATATATTTAAAAAAAATTATAATTAACAATTTAATGCATTGTAATTAAATTACAATACAAAAAATTACATAAACCCTAAAGCTAACTACTTAAATTTATTCAAAAAATTTTTATTTCAAAAATAAATCCTAAAAAAATAAAATTGTTGTACTTGACCGATAAACACTAAACTAATCTGAAACTTATAACCAATAATCTAAAGTTGTTATACTGTTGGAGGTGGAAATGACGTGTGGGCATGCGATAATCTGAATTTGGATGATGAAGAATTAGAATCGTTTGATCGCTGCTTGAGAGTCTCAGAGTTGGTGGGTAGGGAGTGTGCAGAACAATACTCGCGAAATCGTGTTGCTATGCAATTCGAAATGAATCAGGACATTTGCTAGTATATGCTAGCCCATTACAATGAGAATCCTTTGATAAGTTATAGTCAGCCAGTAATGGATACAAATTTGTACTTGGAAATTAACCATAGTTATATTAAACTGACATATGAATTTATATTTGATCGCTGAGATTTCTCAGGGAGTTAATATAAATTCATATGTCACCTTATTATAACTATGGCTAATTTCCAAGTACAAATTTGTATCCATTATTGGTTGACTATAACTTACCCAAGGATTCTCATTGTAATGGGCTAGCACATACCAGCAAATGCCCTGATTCATTCCGAATTGCATAGCAACACGATTTCGCGAGTATTGTTCTACACACTCCGTACCCACCAACTCTGAGACTCTTAAGCAGCGATCAAACGATTCTAATTCTTCATAATCCAAATTCAGATTATCGCATGCCCACACGTCATTTCCAACTCCAACAGATTCCTATAAATTTAAACATTTTTCTCTACTGTTGCCGATTCCTAGGGTTGCGGATTTTCTACAATCCTATAAACCTAAAATTATTGAAGTTTAACGGGTTTCTACTTAAGCCTTATCTTATTATACTTTACCACTAAACTAAATCCTATAACCTATAAACTAACATTTTTCTACAACATCAAATAAATAACATGGCTCTAACAAATTTAAAAATCAACAAAATAAATAATTAAATTAAACGCATAATAAAAAAAATTAAATAAAACATATAATTAATAAATTAACTTACTCGTTGGCAGAGCAAAATCTTTAGAGAGAAGGCAGAGCTTTTAGAGAGAAGCTAGAATAGTGCAAATGTGAGTGAACAGTGAATTTTTGGGCTTATATACAGCTAGTCACGCCCAGAACTGGGCGGGACCGGCTGCCCCAGATTGGTAAATAGTTTTCAAACTGCCCAAAATGCGTAATTTTTTATTTAATTTGTATTATTTTGGTTCTTTTGCCTTTTAGTTAGAATATAATTGGGGTTTAAGAGAACAGCAGCAATCACCACCGTCCAATTATATCCAGTGGTCCACGTAAATTAACCTACTCAAATAATTAAAATTCACTATTACAGTAATTCTTGGCCATTGGATTCATCTAACGGTTCACGAATTAAGTTTGATTGAATGTGTTAAAATTTAGAATAACTTTTAGATAAAAGATTATATTAGGCTTAGATATATTTTAAATCCTTATAAGTTAGTATTTTTTTTCATTTTTGATTTTTGTAAGTTTATTTTTCTAATTGTAGTCCTATAAGTTGATGTTTTTTCAATTTTGATCCTATAAAATATTTTACTCATTTTTAAACTTTATAAGTTTGCATCATGTTTCTATTTTGATTCATGTATGATTCTAATTTTTTTTCATTTAAAGTCTCCTTAAGTTCGTGTTTATAGGGACCAAAATCGAAAATACACAAACTTATAAGGACCAAAAATAAAAATAAAAATATTAACTTACAAGGACTAAAAATATATATAAGTCATTATATCATTTTGAAATTTTAGATTGGTTGTAAGTCTATACATAGAGATTCTCATCTCATGAATTTCAATGGTGATTCTCTTCCATTTTAATCTCTCAATTTTATGTTTTCAAGTTCCACTATTTCTATATTTTACTTTACAAAATATTTTCAATAGTGGTATCAAGAGTTTACTTCCTACATGCTATAAGAACAACATTTGATCAAATGCTAAATGCACTGAGGTTGACTTCAAACATTATTAACTTATTGAGCAATTTATTTTTCAAGCAATTATGGTGTGAATATGTCTACTTCAATCAATTTTTCACCTATCATTCCATTGTGAAAACTATCAGATTTGGGTTACGAAGATAAAATTTATTTTAAGGTCTCAAGGTTTATGAAATATTGTAATATCTAAAGCTGATCCATTGCCATTGAGAGAAAATTCTACTATTGCTCAAATGAAAGCCTACAAGGAGAAAAAATTGAAGAAAGGTAAAGTCATCACTTGCTTATATTCAAGACTTGCATATCACATTTTTACCAAAATCATGGACTTGGACACACCTAAATCCAAGATGAATTTGAATTGATGAAGATAAAAGATAACAAATATGTCAAAGTTTAAATTCTAGCCGGATAATGGATGTTGTGAATCAAATGTGGCTTCTTGGTGAGACTCTTCAAATGTTCATAAGGTTGTCAAAAAAATTATGGTTTCGATGCTTAACAAGTTTGAAGCCAAGATCTTTGAAAAGAAATTGGTGGCTAAATTAGAAAAATCGATCGTTATGGAGTTTAGCAACCAAATCAAATCAATTGGTAAAACCCAAGTTGCTAAACCATTCACAATTGTATTTTTTTTTTCAATCGTTGTCTTGCAACCGAAATAATCAATCACTATTATTAATTAGTTTGTCGATGACAATCTAGTCGCTTTATTGCCTCAGACTAATTCAGCAATCGAAACATCTATCTCTAATTCAATGGCTAAATTAATGTTATATTATTTTAAGGAATAAATTACACAAATTTTCCTTTTTGAGATTTGTACTTATTACACTTAATACCTCTTCATTTTTTAACATTACTTTAAATCCCCTCTAACAAACAGTGTCAACTTTTGATTAGTCATATTAAAAAAGAATAAATAAATAAGTATCTATTTTTCAAAAATCTCAAACTATCCTTCTCAATGGGTTAGGAAACCCTATCAGAAATAGTGCTATAGCAGGCACCTCAAGTACACACCTCAGTGCGGTATGCACCTCAACCGCATTTGAGTCCTGCAAAGAAGACATTATACATTTTCGGAATCCAACCTCGACGACCTTGTTCACCACAGATCAAAACAACAAGAAGAAAATGAAAACAATGTTAGGGTTCCCCTAAATTGTTTTTTTTTTTGCTTGTTATTTCCTAGGTATATTTTATACTTATATTAAAAAAAGAAAGTTGTTCACTTCCACATATTTGAAGGGAATTTGCCTTTATTTATGTCGTATTTCGTTTGTTGTCTCCTAGGTTTCACTTATAAAAAACTTCTTAGCTTTTAATTTTTTTTGTTTGTCCATGAAATGGTTTTTCCATAGAATTATTTTCCATATATCAATGGTTGATTGCTTTAAGCACAAAATACGTGAATGGTTAAAATTTTGATTTTGATGGAAATGGTCCTTCTATGGAAGTTCTGTGGAAGTTTCTGCCATATATCTAACCATGTAAAAATCAAAGCTGGGGCGTGTTGATGAGCAAAGTCAGGATCCAATGTCTTAAAAAATTGTTCACTTTCAAGAAAAAAAAGGTAACTCACATGACAATACTAACTAACATCTCAAACATTGTTTATATCCAAAGTGAACAAATTCGACAACAAAATGATCAAATGCAGCTTATATTACAACACTTTAATCTTAAATCTCTCATGTCAGGTCCTACTACTTCCACAAATGACACTGAGGACCATGTTGATGATACTAGACTTGATTGATATAATGGCATATTAAAGGATTGTACACTGCATGTTTATTTTCTATTGTCCCACCCATCTCCTCTATTTGATTTACCACTTGAGGGATGACCGACAATAGATTGAGCAGATTTTGAGCTACTAAACAGTTTGTTCAATGCAACTAGGCTATACACATTCCTTTTCTCATTTGTACTTCCAACATCAGTTAAATATATGTAATTATCATTGACAAAGTCAGGAAGGGTAGATGAGTCATCTTGTGTGGCACGCTGCAAGGCTTCATCTTGATGCAGCTGAATTTTCACCTTCAAAATAAAATCAAATAAAGAACATAAAAATATGAAAATATTGATTTTAACTTTTATTTTTATACTTGATATCAAATGCACTCCCTAAAAAGACTATCAACTGAACACCAATGTCAAAGATCTTTGAGATAAACCCAATGTTCACATAAAAATACCAAACAAATTATTTCAAGAGAAACAAAGCTCATGAGAAATGCAAGAGCAAAATGCACAACAATCAAGAGATAAAGTAGTATAGGTGCCTTCAAATCTTAAGAAAACCATTGTTATCGGTTCTATGAGGAATGACAACCTAAACAAGGGATTTGACCTTCGAATGAGCACATGATTTAATTCTCAATTAAAGTTGTATAGAAAGAAGGAAGCAAATATTGATGTTAAATGAACTGAGAAATTGAAAATAATTAATTAATCATTGCTGCACTTCCTTTTAAAAGTATATGACATGAGCAAAATACTTTAAAATTTAAAGAAAAGTACTCATAAAGTGTGCAGCACACAACAATGCTTCTTGTTTTGGAGAGAGAATACTAACCAAGGATTTAAATCACTAACATCTAAAATGTATTAGAAAGATAAAAACAAGAATCGAGGAAAATATAAAGAACACTTAGTTTCTCGATTACTAGAAGGAACCAAATGTATTAGAAAGATAAAAACAAGAAACAAGGATTGAGTAAATTACACATGTATTGCATCTTTTTGTCTAGAAAATCTTAGACCTCTCCCAATCATCAAAAACTTAGTCCCTCCCAAAAAATAGAAATTGTAGCTTAAGTTCCTCACCAAGATAGCGACAAACAACCAAAGTAATCTCAGTACCCAAAATAATACTTTTACACTAGGTAGCCAGCCAAGCACTAGTGCTAGTATTAAGGTAAACTTTGATTAGAGATTATAACACATTTTCATGCTAAAAAGAAACCAGTTTTCAGTACTAAATACAATATGTAAGAAACAATGAAATCACTCTTGTAGCAAAAAATTTAAAGAATAAAATACAATTCCTTTCCTTTCTTTTCACAATATCCTATCCTAGTCACATGCTAAGATATATTCATGATTAGCATTTATTCATTGATTTAAGGAATAAGATAGTCAAAACAAAAAATTCACATGCTAATATTAACAAAAGTATCAACAGGCTCTGCAGTGCTAAAAAAACATAAAAATAAAATGCCTAAGGATCAACAAAATGGTTGTTTTTTAGAATCCTCCTTTGTTTTTTGTCTTGTCTACTACTATAGAAAATTAGCCTAAATGTCCTAAAGTAAGGCACAACAACATTTGTCTATTGACCTATTTTTATCCTTCACCAAATTAACATATAATAAACTTTAAAGTACAATCCAAGATGTAGAAAAGTTAAACTTACAGCAAGGTTGTTGCACTTGTCATTGACCCATTCTCCCGACTTCAATTTCTTTGTTTTCTCCATTACCTCTAAGTCCTAAGCAATTGGTGGTTTGATCATGAGACACTCCATTTCAGACTAAGCAGAATCAAGCAATGTTAAAGTTAATGTCCCCTTATCCATCAACTGTCTTCCTAGGGACTGTTACTTCAATGATGTCTGATTAGTTGATTTTACATGTAAATCACATAACAATTATTTTCTTTTCCCTCTTTTAATGCTTTTTTTTATGAGTAAAACGTAGGCATTCAGCTTCTTCTGAGCTTTTATCCAATAGATGCTAAAATTAGTTGATTTCTAGTATGTTGGTTGTATTTTTTTGTGTAGAAAATGATACAACAGAGACATGGAAGATGGATTGAAGATCTGGAGTAGCTCGCTCAGCGCACACATGCATGCAGGCATAGCATGCGGCCAATTTTGAAAAACATGACCGTGTGTATTCTGAAGAATAAAAAGGAGCAAACATTGTGAAAAAGGGGGACAGACAGAAGACAAAGCTAGAGCACAAAATAGAGAGAAATCTCACTCACTTGGGGACCCTCTTCCTTCCATTCTCTTCCATTCATCTTGTTTTCCATTGTATATTGTAAGCCTCTCATGACAATGAGAGGCTAAAACATCCATTGTTGGAAGCTCAGCAACCAAACACACTTGATGTAATGATTCTCACTATCTATTTAATGTTATTTTGATATTATTGTCTTTTTTCTGAGTTTATTGTATTGTTTATGGTTTGATCATCCATGCACATGTATGTTATAGGGTTTATGCATTGGGAGATGTTTGCTCCCTAAGAACTTGAAAAAAGCATCTAAGTAATCCATGTCTAGGGATAGAATGATATTATTTAGCCTTAATTAAGCATCTTTATTCTTAAAGCAAATTATTTGATGTAATTCTTAAGGAATTAGGAGTGAAATTAGGTTATTTAGGCTCATTTATATGAGGGATCATGGTTAGGGTAGGTTAGCGGATGAAGATAATAATTAGAATAACGTTAAATGGTGAGAAATCTCTAACATTACATTAAAGAGTAGTTTCAGTAGGCTAAGCCTCCAACATATTCTGTATTATGCATCAATCGACAACTCACCCCCCAAGTATTTGTGATCTATCTCTTTAATGTGCTATGCTTAATTATCTTTATTTATGTTGAATTTTATGTTTCCACATTAGTATTAGACAACTATCAAAATTAATTCATTGTTTGCTTAAAATTAAAAATATACAAACTTTGAGTATAGTCAAAGTCCCTATGGACTTGACACTTGGACTTACCGTTTAATTATTACTTGGACAAATTGGTACGCTTGCCAAAGTATTAACAATATCACATGGTGCATACTGTATATGACAGGATAACACTCAACAACAAATGAAGCTCAAAACATTCATTGAAGTGAAGTAAGGAAACATTTTTCATCATTACTTTCTATAAAAGGTGTTGGTTGTAATTCTTTGATAGAAAATGGTTCTATAGAGATACAATCAATTCTAAAACAAATTTTTAAAGGGTGTAGAAAAGGATTTTTTTTCTAAGTAATTGTTTTGGTCCTTCCATTGTGAAATTTGTAATTCCATTATTTTCCATAACTAATACATTTTTATATAATAAATGAAGAGTTTACAAAGAAATAACTTATACAGACCAAA
Source organism: Glycine tomentella (assembly GCA_007407185.1). NCBI lineage: Eukaryota > Viridiplantae > Streptophyta > Magnoliopsida > Fabales > Fabaceae > Glycine > Glycine tomentella. The sequence goes on along the minus strand of PYAF01000484.1, from coordinate 84,951 downwards.
TGATAATTGAGGATCCTCCTCAAATGAGCATAGAGAACAAATTGATATATTCAAAGAGAGGAAAACAATAGCCTGAGAAGGATATATACAATCCCTTTTGCAGGTGCTCATGCCTCTACTTGTAAACAAATCACAACTTTTTTCACAAAAACTTAAATAAATCCCTTCCTCAAACATATTGGTCATTCATTACATTAGGAATCCAGCAGAGCTGTTTTCCCTCAAATGTATTGATATTTATGACAAATTTACCCACTTTTGGTGTGTTGTGCTCATACCATTTTGGTGTTGTGCTCAATCTATTTTGGTGTTTACAAATTTTAGACAAATGTACCTTTTTATCGGTTTTAAATTTTTACTATTCTTTCTTCATAAATACTCACTATTCTCATGTTGTTATTTACTTTTTTAGAGAAAAATGGTTACACACTAATAGTGTAAACAAAATTCATTCAATCACAATTCACCATGTATGATAAGTTTGTTGACTTTTAAAATAATTATTTTAAAGTAATTTAAACAGTGATTTGTGATTGGATAATAGTATAAGTACATAAACATTAAACTCTTTTTTTAACTTCTAAATCTTTTTTTCTTCTTATTATTATTTATTACAAATATGATGCCTCTTTCTCCCTATTAATAAAAAAAAATAGTTCCCTTAAAACAGAATGGATCTTGGATGACAAGGGACTGTTGCAGGAGAGCCCATCTTGTTGTAATGTTTCATGTGTTACGTAAGGTTATGGTTCCTTTCGACCCCACATAGCTATCTATACAGAGTCTTTACTTTCACTGTCTTGCGACAACGACCAAGCTGAAGAAGATGACTGACACATTTATAGAATTCTTTGGGTATATATATATATATATATATATATATATATATATTAAAGCATGAAAAAGTAATATCTAGATTGATGAATTTTCTATTTCATCATTATGTTCTATTTTAGGAATATTCCATCATGATTTTATCACCTTGTTATTATTTACAATTTATATGCTTCCACTCTTTCACAAACTTTTTAGCTTACCTTAATAGTGACTTTATTACATTTTTCTAGCATGACATGTAGCAAAATTTTAAATTGGGGCAATGAGGTGATAGCTGGCGTTGCTATTGATATGAATTAGATAACACATTACCATTAATGCTAATATATAATTTTCTAAGGTACATGACAACATGTTGGGAAGTCAGTATTATCAATCTTGGCTTCCATGCCAAATTATAGGTGTTTATTTTTATTTTTGTGTCTTAATTAACTCAAATTACCATTACTTCGATGAAGCCATATTCTATCAATATGACGTTACGCTTTTACTTCATGTTTTGGCTTGAATATTAAATAGCCAAGTTGTGCAGGCTGAAATGCTACTTCATATTCATGCTGTAGTAGATAACTTAGTGATTTTGATTGCCAAAGTATGATGCTTAGCTTTTATCTAAATGTAAATCACACATAGGTCTAAAATTCAACAACATAATGTTTTGTAATTTTGCTTTTTTTTCCTCATGGTATGTGCGATCACATACATTCGAATCTTCACCAATGCATGTTTTAATTAAACATTGTTGATTTAGAATTCACAACTAATTTTGTCTCGAGGTTTGATATGTCCCTACATAGCCAGGACCTCGTTCTTTTGCTCTTCAATATAGTATAGAGAAGGCCAAATGAGAATATAATTCCACTAACTCGTTTCCATAGAGCTACCGAAATTGGTTTTGTTCTAATGTCTAATCTTCATTATTAGGAACATGAAACTCCTTTACCATTCCCTGTGTTTCCACAAACATGTATCAGAAGTCCTTTTCCATGTGACATGGGTGTTATGCCAAACCATCTTTAGTTTGACCTTAAATTGATATTTCACAAACTTACCTTCATATTCTTGAATGAACAACACTGTAACCAATATGCCAAAAAGCTCATATGCAACCCTCGAAAATTTGCTGATGATATTACCAGCATTGAATATTGTTTGAAGAAACAGCAAGAGAGCAATCCTGACACAAATCCTGAGATGTTAATAATATCAATGAGACTAAGGGTTATACAAATTCTATTATTATAACATGAGCTCGTGCAGGGCTATATAGATTCTTCTATATTTTGTGGTAATCATAAACTTACTTGATTCCTGAATAGAGAACACTAGTCCAATCTTCTCTATAACACAGTGATCTTCCAAATCTTTGAAACCATGGTAATATTATAGATTTTTGCATTTAACCATGGTAGACTATGACCTTTTGCATATAAGAATCATGGTATCATATCAAAGACAGCATAATCAAATGCATTATACATGTGAATCTAAAGGAATACACAATGTCGAATGCTTTGCAGAAGTTTGGTATGATGACTGCAAGTTTGTTGGTTCCCATTTGGCTTTGACAACCTTCTAGATTCCATGCAAATTAAAGAAGGCAAACTCTATATTAAGTTGATCAGCACATGAAATGTGGACGTTATGTATACTAATGTTATGTATGATGTCATTTATTGATTGACAAAAGGAAGTTGTTGTGTGTTATGTACTAATGTAGCAAAATTTTCATTATTCAGTTTGCAATTTTTGATGGGGCAGTTGTGTAGGGAGGTCAATTGTTGAATGTATAATATATTCTTATTTGAGTAGGTGAGACCTAAAATTGATAGTATAGTAAAAAAAGAGTAAGTATTGGTAGATCAGAATTGAAGACAACTATGATATCTGTATTCCTCATGTTTAATAGGTAGCAAAAGGACAACTTCAAACATGTACTTTGTTGGAAATTCGTGTAGCTAATAATTGCATTTATGCTTTAGCATTCAAGGGTCCTTAATCTTCCTGTATCAAAAAAAAGAAAAAGGAAACCTCCCAACTTATACCATAGTTAAACTCTATTATATTATCATCAACAAAAAAGGAAGGTTATGTCTTATGTCTCGCACTAGTGAAGAAAATACATGTCAATAGAATCTTCCTCTTTTTTATTCCTAAATCTGATGCTTATAAGTTATTTGTCATTTTCTTTTCAACTTGAAATTGTGCAAATGATTGTAGCTACTTTATATGTCAACAACGATGTTATTCTTACACGCCATTTTCTAAACTTTTCTCCTACAACTCCCTTTGATTGAAAAAAAGAAGAGAAATACACTATTTTCTATTCTCTTTTTTCTCCAATTAAAGGAAGGTGTAGAGGAAATTAAAGTATAGAAAATGAAGTATAAAAATAACAACATTGATTTCTATACCATTCACAAATCCAACTTGCAAGATTTCTTGAAATCTGAAAACATTATGACAAGATGTGGTGATAACAAAAAGATGAGAAATAAAGTGAGAAGGATTCATGTTTTGGTATAAGTCAACAGGTTGGCTCAAAGGGATGACCTGAGAACACAAAACCTTATACCAATGATGTTTTAGGTCATCTGAGATGAGATGACCTAAAACACCATTTAGTAATGACATGTTGAGTGTATTGATGTGCTTAACTTCAAAAGTAAGTTTTGCCACATTAGCCTTAAGACCTTGCATAAAACTAGTTTCAAGAATTTCCATAACTATAACAAAATGGAGTGTACTACCATTAGAAAAATGTGTTGACTACTTGTATGCTAAAAAGAATGTCTTTAAGAGAGACATTATCAGTGTTGTCCTTAGCAACACATGGAACACCCTGTCGTACAAAATAAATAACCATCACAATCAACACTGGTGTCTTATAATCATTAATTCCAAAGAAAACATGTACCATGCATGACTTGTGATCTTTATCCTTTGCCTCACATTCATGTTGCATCCTGTACAACACATATAGACCCAAGTTAGACTATATAAAACACTTATTGTAGTTAACACTATGAGATAAACTTTGTTTGCGCCATACTCTCTTTGCTTGACACCAATGTCTTCAGATGGTTTGGTACTGGTTGCAAGTTGTTGGATATCCATTAGAGATGTATAGGGAAGAAGCAACAGAGTTGTAAGTGAATTACAAAGACACTCAACCTACTTATAATGAAATAGAACGATTAGGCTTAGAGTGTGGTGATAAAAAGGAATTTGGTTGACAAAAAGGAAATGGGTTGACGTGCATTTAATGCATTTTAAACCTAACTTACACTACACTTAGCTTTTTCTAGTAAGACAACTCTTGTTTTATAAATAATAATTTAAAATGACGAAAAATATAACAAAATTATTGTTAAGTGAATTAAATAATGGTTACAAATAATACACTATTTTCCTTAATAGAAGGTAATTAAATAATGTTTATAATATTTAAGTGTCTTCAATTTCATCTTCAATTTTTATGTCATTAATTTTCTTATTAACTAAATTAACATATACATTAAACAATTTGTATTAAAATAATAATTAATCACAATTGATTGTCTTCATATTTTACTTGACCAGCACATGAAAATGCTTTCTAACGCTTATATATGCCATCAACAACGAGTTGATTATGATCACATTAATATTTCATGCGGATGCATAGTAGGAACTTTCTTCAATAGACCACTTAGGTAAGTGGTTCATTTTGGAGCATGTTTTGTCATCTATCCAATTTAATTGTATTATATTCAATGCTGAAGATTGTCACCGATAACTGTTTGCAAAAGTAAAAAGTAATTTTTGTTAATGCATTTATTTATAAAAATAATATGATAAAATTTATTCATCTACCCTTTTGTTATAATAGTGATTTAATTGTTTTAGTCATTTGATGTTTAAGGTTCTATTCATGAGTATCCTTGGTAAAGATGATTTATACTGGGAGAGTGATTTTTGTTTCTAACGCTTGTATATGTCATGCACAATGAGTTGAATACGGTCACATTAATATTTCATGCAAGTATAAACCATTATATAAAAGGTTTGTGTGCTTCATTAAAGGATGGAAAGAAAACTATGTTAAACAACCTTAACAAGGAGATTAAGCTACCAAAATCATAACATAGAGAATGACAAACTTGCAGGGAACACTTAAACCTAAATGGACCATTACTCTAACCTACAAAAATGGTTATGAATGCCCTTTTTTTTTAATCGTGCCAACCTCAATTGTTCATCCATCATCTCCATCTCAACCTTTATTTCTAACTTCTCATCTATTGCTTGCTGAATTTTCTGTTTAAGAAGTTTGACATTGTAATAATTATAGTCTTGACACTTCTTTTCCTTGATTGCCAACACACGACGCATCAATGAAGCAACGACATCTTCAAGTGTGTCAAACTAGCTGACATTGGTTCTTCCTACACAAAAAAACATGACCTTTTGGAAAGTCATCTATTATTATGCCTGCTGACGAGATATTCTACTCCGTCAACAAACATGTGTTCTTACAACTTGAACACAAAAGAATGAATCAACCACAATGTGTTACTCACTTCGATCTCAAGAAGAAACAAAAATCATTCTTCTAACATAAGTCATCTTTACCAAGGATACTCATTAACAAAACCTTAAACACCAAATGACTAAAACTAATTAAATCACTATTATTACAAAAGGATAGATGATTAAATTTCATCATATTCTTTTTATTATAAATGTATTAACAAAAATTACTTTTTCATTAAATCAGATGAATATAATACTATTAAATCAGACAAATGACAAAACATGCATCAAAATGAACAACTTACCTAAGTTGTTCGTGGAAGAAAGCTCCTCAACAAAAATACATTTAAACCTCATTCTTATAAACACCCATTTAGCATTTATTTATTTTACCTCTCTTATCGCATGTATCTCCTGTTATATTATACTCCTCTTTCTTTTGTTTCTTTCATGATGTAGATTTGATTATAGTTTTGGTGTTCATAAAAGGTTTTTCTAAGTTGTTTCTTTGGTTTTTATCTTCAATTGCTTTATTGTATTGTTAATGTAATATTTAATTTGAGGTTATGCCAATATGAGGGAGATTGTTGTGCTTTTGTTTTTGGAAATATGTAACTTCATACTTAGATAAATAGATAAAAGTGAAAAAGTGTAAGTAGAATACTCCCTTTGTCTCAAAATGTTTGATGTTTAAGGTGTTCTTACACATGCCAAGAAAGCAAGTATTCCAAGAGAATTAGTATTTATTATTGAACAATTTCACTAAAATATCATTGTGCTCTCTCTTAATTTCAATAAACGTGTTACTAAGTCTTCCAAGACTACATTATATATTAATGGGAAAATTTGGAATAGATGTTTAAATATCTTATTGAAAAGTGAGAATATTAGTCAATTTGAAATTTTTTTCAAAGGCTAAAACTATAGTCATTTTGAGATAGAAGGAGTAGATGATATGATGAGATAGAGAGTAAGAGAATTTGGAGAATTAATTACATGATTAATTAAGACTATCATGGTCTCAATCAATTTTCATGTCACATGTAGTCAACTTTATTAATTTTTCATCGTAAATAGAAAATCATGATTATATATCATTTGGTGGTCTCCAACAATATAGTAATTTCTTGAGAAATAAAGATAGGGAATGATTGTAAATATGTGGTTTATAGTGCAAGGTTTTCAAACATCATTCCATTATGGTAAGGGAAATTCTATACACAAAACTTAAGAATGATTTTGCGTGTTTGTTTTAAAGATATATGTTTTGTTTGGAAACTTATCAACAAGTCGTTACAATAGGTGAAAATTAAAAATAAAACAAATATTAAGCTCTTACTCATGAATTAGCTAGTTTATGCATATGTTAATTTATAGATTTTTTGTCATTTAATCTCTTCAAAAATTGGTTTTTAACATATGAGATTAGCTTAATTTATTTTATCTTCTTATTTTTTTCTATAAGTATTTATTAAGAAGTTTATTGAAACCTAACCATTATAATTGTGTTTTGATGAAAGGCTTTAACAAGTATGTATACACCGTTAACCAATCAAAGATCATTCTTGGTATGATTTCCAATGTAGATAGATATTATAAAATTCAAAGATAATTTGTTTTTGATAGATAGTGTAAAAAATTTATATTGTCAATGCATGTATTATTTATTAAAGTATGCCAAAAAGTCTTGTATCACTTAGGAGTTAAGGCTAAGGATGTTATTTATAAACACCCTTCTACCTTTACTCACTAAGGTGCCTTTTAAAAACAAAACTGTAATGACTAATTGAGTGCCAAAGCCACAATACCTCACATGTGGTGACATTAACGATGCAACATACTTGAGGTCGAAACAATATTGTTGCTTGAAAGAGGACCTAAGTCACTCTTGCCCTTTTACCTTAATTGGAGGACTTGTTTTGGTACACTAAAAGTCCCACATCGCCTAACACTTGAGGCCAATTTTTTTGACTTCAAGTCCACTAACATCGTTAAGATCACTAAATCCAAGTTATTGTTATTGTCTACATTAGCTTTTAGTGGGTCATCATGATTTTGTCCTTAAAAAACATGTCAATGTGTTAAGGGAAGATGATATTTAGAAATGATCCTTTGCATCAACTCTTAATTAGTGATGTGAGACTTTTCTTATTTGTTATTGACAAAAAGAGTTTAATTAGCATTCACTACTAGTGTACATTTTTTATTTATAAACTTATCATATATAATAATTTGTAATTGGACGACAATGCATATACTATTTATGTTTTAGGATTTTTTTTAATAAACCTACATTGTCATATAAAATAATAAATATTATAGTTATTATTAAAATATACTTATTTTTATTTCTTTTTCACTTAATTTTTTTTTCTATTTTTTTTTATCACAATAGTTATTATATCTATCATTTTCTTTCTTTTTCTTTCTCATATCTTCCTTGGTACACCCTAAAATGCAATGCTAGTTCTTTGTTATGTTTGATTGAGAGAGAAAAAAGTTAAATAAAGGTAACAATGTTTTATTTTTATTTGGTCAGAAAAAAATAAAGATAAAGACAAAGAAAAATGATTTTTAGAAACAAAACCCCCCCTCTCTCTGAGTGGAATGAAGGAAAAAAGGTGATAAATATAATAAAATATTATAAAAATGAGAGAAAAAAATAAATAAACATATTTATGATAAAAATAATAAATAATTTTTTTAAAATTAAACAATATATATATATATATATATATTTATACTAATGATGATTACCTAGCCATTTATAACTTTCAAATCCAATCCAATAATCACATCTTATTGGCAACTCCAATTAATGTTATCATTAGTTAAATCGACATTAACACATGTAGGATATTGTTTTTTCCTTTTTCATATTTTTGCACATCTTTTTTTCTTTTTGATGGTATTTTTGCACATCTTATTATCTTTATATTAACTATTATAAAATCTTTACACTAAAAGCACATGAAATTTATAATAAAAATGTGACCCAAAATGATTTCTCTTCATGCAAAGACACACTCTGTATTTATTTTTGTTTTTTTTTAAATTAATATAAATATCTGATGAAAACGATGAATTGACCAGCGTTGCGTCTGCAATTATGTTTCTTGTTCGATTCGATTATAACCAATAAGGCAACGCCAGCCTCATTTTCCAACCAAAACCTCCAAAACATCATGTTGTTTCCTCTCTCCTCCATCATATATATATATATATATATATATATATATATATATATATATAAGTATCTCTTTTATCACAGTGGAATATTTCTGTTGAGCTATTTTCTGCTTAAGAATTCTCCCATACCCTATATCTGAAGCATCTGTTTCTACTATATAAGAAAAACGTCCGAATTTGGGATTCCTAAACAAGGAAGTTTCTTAGCTATCTTTTTTATTTCTTTTACAGTCCTAGTCATCTCTTCTGACCACACAAGGGGAGCTTTTTTTAATCTTTCATATAAAGTTGCACAAATTATTCTAATATTGGGAATAAAATTTGCTATATAATTTATACATCCTAAAAATCTTTGTAATTGTCCTAAAACTTCTGTCTTTAATCTTATTTCAGTTACTTGAAAATGATATAATAATGTTAAAAAAGGTGTTCCAAGTATTAATTCACAATTCATATTTTTTATTAATACAAATGAAATATTATAACAAATTTTATTTTTACAAATTCTTACATCTGATATTTTATATTGAATATTCATTTTTGTATCATTAAAGAAAGACAAGACCAATAGAGAAGAAATCAAACCAATAGAAATGAAAGAAATTTATAATAGATTTAGAGAATCCAAACCTCAAATAATAATAAAAGATTTACAAGAAGAAATAACAATCCTTAAAAATGAAATAAAAGAATTAAAACAAAATGACATAGAATTAGAATATAGGTTATTAGAACTAGAAGGAAAAGAAATTTTGAAAAGACAAGAGGATATTTCAGAAATAGTCTATGAAAGATAAGAAAATACCTATCTTAATCTATTAAGTTTAATAACCACTCATAAATGACATTGTCCGATAACTTAAGTAATAAAAGAAGAAAGATTTGAATTCATAGCTTTAATAGATTCTGGAGCATATGTAAATTGTATACAAGAAAGATTAATACCTACTAAATATTATGAAAAATCTACATAAAGGATTGTTATTTCTTCTTGTAAAT
>PYAF01000484.1:59119-75311 GCA_007407185.1 Glycine tomentella | reverse complement strand
TTCATTTGTATTAATAAAAAATATGAATTGTGAATTAATACTTGGAATACCTTTTTTAACATTAGTATATCCTTTTTCAAGTAAGTGAAATAGGATTAAAGACAAAAGTTTTGGGATAACAAATAATATTTGAATTTGTAATACCTCCAAAAAGTAGAGAATTAAATCTATTAAAAAGAATCTTCAACTAGTATAATAGATAAAAAAATAAAACATATTAATTTTTTAAATAAGGAAATAAAATTTAAGAGAATAGAGGAACAATTAAAAAATTCTAATATAAAGGAAAAAAAATCCAGATTAGAAGAAAAAATAAAGAAAGAAATTTGTGAAACAAATCCCATAGCCTTTTGGAACAAGAAAAAATATGAAATAAGTTTACCTTATATTGACAATTTTAATGAAAAAGATATTACAACTAAAGCTAGACCTATACAAATGAATCAACAATATTTAGAATATTGTAAAAAAGAGATTAATGAATATCTTGATAAAGGATTAACTAGATCACCAAAATCTCCTTGAAGTTGTACATGATTTTATGTTATGAAAGCCTATGAAGTAGTAAGGGGTATTGTTAATGATAACGCACCGGAGGCCTACGGGGTGTGACATTTTAATGGTATCATAGCATTAAAATGTCACACCCCATAGGCCTCCGGTGCGTTATCATTAACAATATCAGATAAGCGTCTTTTAACATACAATATGGCTCAGCGGAGGCATATAATCGTTTTTCTTGATTTATTATGTATGGAATAACATAATTTACAGCTCCAAGATTAGTAATTAATTATAAACCTCTTAATAAAGTATTCAAATTGATTAGATACCCATTACCTAATAAGAATGATTTAATAAAAAGATTAAATAATTTATCTATTTTTTCTAAATTTGATATGAAGTCAGTATACAATCAAATTTCGGTAAGGGAGGAAGACAAGTATAAAACCGCATTTGTAGTTCCTTTTGGACATTATGAATGGAATATAATGCTTCAAGGATTAAAAAATGCACCTAGTGAATATCAAAATATAATGAATGATATATTTTATAAACATTCAGATTTCACTATAGTATATCTAGATGATATATTAGTATTTTCTAAAACAATAAATCAGCATATAGAACATTTAGAAAAGTTTATTGATATAATAAAAGAAAATGGTCTAGTAGTTTCTGAAAGAAAAATAAAAAAATATTTGAAACAAAAATTATATTTTTAGGATATGAAATATACCAAGGAACCATAACTCCGATTCAACGATTAATAGAATTTACTGAAAAATTTCCTCATGAAATAAAAGATAAAACTCAATTACAAAGATTTGTAGGATATATAAATTATATAGCAGATTTTATTCTCAATATTAGAATAATTTGTGCACCTTTAAATGAAAGATTAAAGAAAGCTCACCCTGTATGGTCAGAAGAGATGATTGGGACTGTAAACGAAATAAAAAAGATAGCTAATAAACTTCCATGTTTAGGAATCCCAGATCCAGACGTTTTTCTTATAGTAGAAATAAATGCTTCAGATATAGGGTATGGGGGAATTCTTAAGCAGAAAATAGTTCAAGAGTCACCAGAACAAATTGTCAGGTATCATTCGGGTATTTGACATCCAACTCAACATAAATATTCCACTGTGAAAAAAGGGATACTTTCAATTGTATTATGTTTACAAAATTTTTACGATGATTTATTTAATAAAAAGTTTTTGATAAGAACTAATTGTAAAGCAGCATCTTCTGTTTTACAAAAAGATGTTAAAAATTTAGTTTCTAAACATATTTTTGCCAGATGGCAAACTTTATTATCATGTTTTTATTTTGAAATTGAGGATATAAAAGGAGAAATAAATTATTTACCCAATTTTTTAACCAGAGAATTCTTATAGGGCTCAACATGAGTAGGAAAGTTGAGAGTTCAGAAATCAAAATGGATATAGATCAATATGGTCCCCCACTGGGAACAAATAAAGAGAAACCGTCAATAAGGACTTTGCCCCCTACTGGTACTTCCAGGATGGAGATTAGTCCTAATATTAAACCATATACAAATACTACTACCATTAGACCAAATACTACCTTGGCAGAAATAGTTAAAAATAGTCCTTTAACCCAGCCTTCAAGATCATTACCACCAATAGGATCAATACCTAGACCCTTAATAGTTATTAATAAATATCAACCTCTTCAATATTTCAATACTTTAGTAGGACCAGATATTTCCAAAAATTATATTCTTCTTCAACTATCCCTTATACTTTCAAAACCGATACAGAAAATGATCCTGATTACATAGACAAAGAAGAAGTGATACCCATATTAGTAGAAGAAAAATCCTGGTTAAAAAGAAATCCTGTTGAATTAGCCAATAAACTCTTCCCTGACAATATCCAATATCCTGTTTCCCATGATCTTAAAGATAGAACCTTTTATGAGTTTATCCTAGTTGACACTGATTCCATAGAAATAAAGCACAACAAGGATAAAGAAGGAGTGATACAATTTTTCAAAATAAAAATCATAAATATTTTATCAGAACAATACTGGGGATGACCCTTGTTTGTTCCTAAGAAGTTTTCGAGAGTCTTTAATCCTCAAGAATATAATTATTATGATTATATGGATGCTTGGCACAAGATGATATATTTTAAACCTGATAAACATACATGGTTTATTTGGTTTAAAAGAGGAATTTCATTAAAATTTCTAAAATGGTTCATCAAATGGTTTTGGGATTTTGGTCCAACCAGAGCCTCTTCCCACAAGAAATAGTGAATGTTTAAATGTTTTTTAAAGAGCATACTACCTTTGTGCAAGGATACCAGTTCATATCGTTTATAGCCTCGCATGGAATTACATGGATAATGACTTGGACATATACCTTCTCAAGACTAGATGAAGTTACTGATATTTGTTTATTATCAAGACAAGTTAAAGTCAAATGGTGGAAAAAATTTGATATTAACTTGGTTAATAGAGAGAAGATTATTAATTGGGCAAAAGCCAATAAAATATCAAGAAGATTCTCAGATAGATAAAGAAGCTTTATTTCTAGTTGAAAAGAAACAAATAATGGCAGAACTCCCTACTGGACCTTCCAGCAATAAGTCATTAAAATTAAAAGATGAAGGAAGCATTACTCAATCCAATCCTTATCTAAAAAATAAGGAAATGTTGGATTATTTCAAGAGAAGATTTATCCGACTAAAGGATGACAAGACAAGATAACCAATAATAAGTGTCGACAATAAAACAACAAAATTGTCACCAGATATTTCTATTATGAGTGTTTTTTTTTTATTGTTGTAAGATTTTATAGATAAGATAAGGATCACTTGTAAAATTTTATATGACCAAGTAGATTGTGTAATCTTATTCTTTAGATTATGTAATCTTATCTTTTAGGACCAGGAATCCTTACCTTAATATAAATATGTGAAGTTTCAATGAAGAAGGCTGAGTTGTTTTCCAAATTTAAAACTTTCTCTAAATTTCAGCTACTTCCTCATCTTCATCATTTATATACTTGTTCTTCTACAATAATAATTTAAGTATGTTTTCTGAAATTATGATAAAAATATATTATACTTTTATTTATAAACCTAGCTATATTCATAATTGTGTTATTTACAAATTTAAAAAACATTTTGTACTCTATGAGCCCTTCTTATTGTCTTTCTTATTCTGATATAAAATTTTTGAGAACTGATCTTTCATGCCATTCGCAACGGTTAGAGTGTCAGAGAGCGTGAGAGAGAGAGAGAGAGCCCGATCTTCCTCTATCGATCTCTGCTCTTTCCTCTCCCCTTTCCAGATTCGTTGCATTTTCCCATTCCTAGCGAATTCCGAAATCACGTTCCGTTGGCTCTCGATTCCCACGCTCCGCGTTCACGGTGAGATATTTGTGTTTTTTCCTTGCAATTTGCATTTTCACCTTTTCGACTTTGATTTCAGTTCTTAGGTTTTAATTTGAATAGTTCTTTCCGTGTTTGGTTAGCTTTAAGACGAAGATAGTGTGAGTTAGGTTTTGTTAGTTATGATTTCACTTGTTGATTCTCGAGATTTTTTGTTTTCAATAGATTGTTATGATTGTGATTGAAATAATTTGTTAAGATGCTGTTTTAACAGCTTTATTCGCTGAGAACGTGGTAGACTTTATTAGTTACGATATTTTGCTCTTTCTTCAGTAAAAAAAAGGTTGATCAATTGTGTTGATTAAGCTCGTTGTGTTCCTTTGACTTGATAACGGCAGGTTAACAATGCGAAACGAACACGTAATGTGTGGTTTTTTCAGCTTTTGACATTTGCGTTAGAGTAATGCTAGGGGTTTGCCACTGTGACATGATAGTCTTTGGTGGTTTAACTTGACAATTTATGATTAACACTTTGTCTGGGTCAATGTTTTAAAAAACTGGGATCCTTGACGTTGCGGGAAGTTGCAGACAATGTGGCCAATGCGGCCACAGTTGTGGTCATGGAGAGCCCAACAGCCTTGACATTATGGCTGAAATTGTGGTCGTGGACCATTTTTTAACACCTTGGTCCGGGCTGTTAAAATTTTAGAATAAATTTTACCATGTTGCCTTAAAGATTATGTTTCTTAGAAATGGGAGAAACCCTGTACAGTACTGTCAACAATTGTGTCCCCATCTCTTTCCTCAAATTTAATATTTTCTTGCTAATGATGCCCTTTATAACTTGTAAAAATTTCTGGCTTTTCAATTTTGACACACAATCTTATGGTTTTAATGAGTCTATTTGTCTTGGATGTAAGACAATGCTTGATAGATTAGTGGAGTTAGAAGCTCTGTTAAAAATTTGATATATACTGATGACTGATAGTAGTTGGAAATTGTGTTAGTTTTTCTTTCTGCATTTAAGTCTTAAGATAACATGGATTGTATTTATTTTATGTAATCATGCAATAATTATTTTTTTTTCTGTAGATTTTGATTGAGATGAAACTTGAAAGGGGTTGATAGTCAACAGGGGAAGAGAAAATGCTGAGGCCCAGGTTCATGGGAAAGTGCTTCTGTTTTGGACTATGGCTTCAATGATTACTGCCTCTGCGTTTTAAATTTGTTCATCTTTCATGATGTGGAGTTTTGCATCAAATGCCCTTACAAGCATTAGATTGAAAATAGGCTCCAAACAGCCAAGTCAAACTCCTGCAGAAGGCTCAGATGATGAGCTCTGCTCTAATGCCAGCAGAGACGAAGGGCTGGAATGCCCAATATGTTGGGAATCCTTCAACATAGTTGAGAATGTGCCGTATGTCTTGTGGTGTGGCCACACCCTCTGTAAAAATTGCGTCTTGGGACTGCAATGGGCAGTGGTGAAATTTCCTACTCAGCAAATCAAGATTCCATTCTTCATTTCTTGTCCATGGTGCCACCTGTTATCGTTTCGGATCATTTTCAAGGGCAATCTTAAATATCCTTGCAAGAACTTCTTCCTTCTCTGGATGGTCGAGAGCCTGAATGGTGACAGGAATAAGCTCGTTTCCACTTGCACAGACAACCAACCAATTTGGTCTCCCAAGTGCAACCTTCTGGGAAATCAAGTTACTAATTGTAACCTAAGAAGGGCCTCTGTAAGTCCTTGTTCTAGACTGTTGGGATCTAACAGCAACGTTTGTGTCAATGATGGAGAAACACACCACTTTTCCCTTCATAAGTCCCTGGATTTCTTCCTTCACTTTACATCCAAGTTCCCATTGGTCGTCATTTTCCTTCTGATTGCCCTTTTCTTAATTCCCTGCAGTGCTGTTATTTTAGTCCTATACTTTCTAGTGACTATTCTTTTTGCTATACCATCATTTCTCGTATTGTACTTTGCATACCCTACGATCCAGAGGCTGGTAAGAGAAATAACATCTTAAGATATAGCCTTCAGCAGAGTGTTACTATGGATTGATTGTCGTACTTTGGTAATTTCTGTTTGTTACTTTTAGGTTTTTTTATTCTTATGGTTCTATATCTTTTGTAATTTTTGTGCAATTTTTGTATCTACTATAAGTTGAAAATCTTGAGAGGAACTTTATTTTTTGGCAGTTGTATTTTTATTCTTAATTTCCTTTTTTTTTTCCTTTTTCTGAGTGGGTAATTAAATATTTTGTACAAAGAACAAGGTTCACTTGCCGAAAAGTGCATGTATTCGAATGACTATGGCTATGTGATACTTATAGAAAATGTTTCATGCAATATCTAAGTCGGGGCATGATTTGGAGCTGAGCTTAAATGTCGTTTCGGCATACGTTTTCCTGTTCATTAACTTGATTTGAAAAATCGCCAGATTATTCATTCTGTACCTTAATGGTCACCGTGATTATTTTAAAGAAAAAATGTTTTTTTTTAATTAAAAGATATATATTAAAAAGTATAAATCATAATTGTCATGGAAGTGTTTTTCAGAAAATGTAGAAACTAAAATGACACTGTTTTGCTGCATTTCCCAGAAGTTACAAATAGATGTACCTTGTAAAAGAAAGCTTAAAAAAGCTGTGTTATATGTATCATTTTTAAGCTTAAAGAAACCAAATTAATAACTTATTAAGTTCTGGATTGTCACTTGTTTATTTTCTATTTGTTGGATTATTTTAGCTCTACTATAGTTTTGTATATAAACAGAGTAGATGTAGTAGCAATTTTGGCATCCCATCCATGCTTATTGTCAGGATTTTCTTAATTTCAAAACCTTTTTAATTTTCCAACTAACGTGCCTTCAGAGAAGTTTTCAGTTGGCCCCTCCAATGTTTGTGTCTTACTCTAACATGACTAATTGCTGAAAGTGAAAACTTAGGGAAAAATAACAGTTTGGGTTAGCTTGATCAAACAATTAAACTCTGCAGTTTCATAACATGATAAATTATTTTATTGGTTAATTTGTCATTTCCTTAAAATAAAGTTGAAACTCAAACTATGGTAATGATTTTTTTGTTTTTTGTTTTTACCAAAACTAAACTCTCAAGCAAGAAAAACTGCGACTAATTTACACAAGAAGCTCGTGTATCTGTTCAACTTTTCAGTTTTTCTTTTTCCAATTTTTATAGGAAGATGCCTGGTTTTTACTAGGAATGAAGACTAAGAGCTATATATGGATAGAACTATGAAGCATATATTTCTTTAAGATCCCCAATCCCAATGATGCTACATAATTGGTGATCTCAGAAGCAGAAGCAGAAGCAAATGCCTGGCATCTCGCCTGTTCGAATTACATTTGCCTTCTCTTTTGCTTTTTGTTCTTCATTCCTCCGGCTTTCTTCTGCCTTGGTTCTCGCTCCATCTGCAATTTGATCTATAGCCGTGATCTTATTCTGAAAATCTTCCAAAGCTTTCATCCTTCTTTGCTCAACTTCTCTCTGCAGGGGTTTAGAAAATCATGATTAGGAACCACATGCTAATTGTATGACTTAATTTACCAAGTTAGACCAAAGACTTCTTCTGGCATTGGCCATGGAAGCATTTAACGGCTTAATTTAGATGGAATTTGATTACAGAAACCGGCATATTTGGTCAAGTAGATTGTTTCATTAAAAACAATTTAAATAAAAGGCTCAAAAATGAATGAGTCAAGTTTAGGGACTAAATTTTAATGTTCCTATTTTGCTTCATATGCTATAAGTTGTTTGATGAATCACAAGAATCACATGTCATGAGTCTAATTTCGGTTAAGCATAAAGAATGGCTGAGTGAAACCTCTTCCTTATCTAGCTTGCGTCTGGCTTTCAGCTTCTTCTTGTTTTCCCATGAATCTATCACCTCTCTCAACTTGTCATACCTGACAATTTCTTTTTCATTAGTATAAAGTGCATGCAATAATGCACGAATCAAGCATGCATTTATTGAAATTCTGATTGATAACTGCTTCTTTGGTAGAAATTCAATTTAATATAACATCCAAAATCTAAATACCTTTGTCTGATCTCTTGAAACTTAGCTCTCTCCCATTCATCTGCTTTTGTGCGCCTTTCGGTAACAGTTGGTTGTCTTACAGGGGCAGGCTTTGTTGAAGTCTCAGGCTTTTCATCAGAGAAAGTTGAACTCTTTCTCATTGATGGTGCAGGGGTAATGCTCTCTTCTGGCTTCTTACCTTGGTCATTCTTAGATCTAAATGAACCTGAACATGATGCACACAAAGTTACTATAATTTGTGAATCCCCTCCCTCAAAAGGGTACAATAACAACAAAAGTATTTTCCTACTGGATGTCATTTGATTCCATTAAAGACAAAATCTTTAGAGATATTATTCGCATTGAGACCCCTTCAGGAGGATCTCATGCATCCTTACCTGACAATCGCTTGGATGCACTATTAAGTAAGGGAATTGGCGGTTTTGTGCCATCCACCTTGCTTTTGGTCTTTGTCAATGAGGCCTTCGGGGTCTCACTCTTCTGTTCAGAAAATTCTTGCAAGTTAACTGCGAATGCAGCAGCAGCCACTGCAGCAGCGTGGTCCATGTCTCTGGAGTCATGATCAGCACTCCTTTTCCTTGAAAACTGTTTCTGGAACCAATTATCGCCACCCTGTTTCTTCTCTCCTGGAATTGTCACCAGAGTTTTTAACAAATTGCCTCATTGGTTTTAAGACAAAAACTGACAGAAAATCTTTGTTCATGTGTTTCAAACTTTGGTCAAATGGAATATACAATGTTTTTTACCTTTATTCTTTAGTTCCTTATTTTGGTTACAGGTTTACAGCATATCACAAATTCTCAGCTCCTTCCTTTTCACTTCTTCACCATGACACCCTTTCTTGCCTAATACGCTAATAGCAATACAGATAATAAAGACCTCAAGGGGAGGGAAAAAAAACATTACCTTTGAAAGATTGAGTCTTCTGAATTGGTATTTTCGAATCCCTGGTAAGTGTTCATATAAACGGATAATACTTATGAGCACCTTAATCGTGGTTTTATACAATATGTGAAAATATATTAGTTGAATGAAAAGCTACTTTATGCAGCTATTATTATGAGCATGCATCCAACTACTATCAACAAGTAGGGAGACTGCAGAGAAACTAAATTTTAAGTAAAATGATCATGTTGATAAAGGAGAAATTACTATATGGTTTTGAACCTATATTTGTTTTAATGGTATTGACTAATTTTTACATGACATGTAATCAGTTTTTTTTTTTTTTTTTTTTTTTTTTTGTTATGGGTCAGAGACCACAGGTGTTTCCCAACCCCCTGGGCTAATCCCGCTCGCGTGCGTAGCAGTTGCTGACCCAACAAAAGTTTGCACAAGGGAGGGACTTGAACACGGATTCTCCCTCTAAATGGATTATTTTTCCACATTTGAAGGCCATGGAACCTTATAGCACTGCGCCAACCCTACGAACTTCAAATATTTAAACCAAAGTCTCCTTATGAAGAGTTTAGTTCAGCCGGATATATGACTGGCATGAAATAGCAAAACATTTTAGCCAGTAAAAATTTAGAAGCACTAACCTCATTTGATTCAAAAAATTCTCCATTCTAGTTCAAATTCTGTTCCCGGGCTTCCCTTCTATGTGTCATCCATTGGCCATAGGCAGGTGCTTTTTGAAATATATAGAAGAAACCTTGGAAAGGAAACTTTTTAGGTTTGTCATAAGACTGTTATTTGGAGGAGGAGGGCAAGCAAGGTCAAATATACTTTGCATGTGGTAATTGGTTTGGAACTCAAATGCCTTGTGAGGGAAGTCAGGCATTCTTTTCTTCTTTAGAGAATTAGCTGTCAGTATAGGATCTTATTTGACATTCTCCACCACATGTATATTTCTTTGTTTGCTGATGATTTTTGATGAATCCCAATTGAGATTTCCATCAAAAACAATATGAAATATTGCTTTCTATTACGTCTTCAGCATCTAAGCGGATAAAGGATGGCAAAAAATTAAAGACACTAGAGAGAGCATATATTCGCAGTGGTCACTTTTTGTGCTACAAAATGTTTAAAAGGTCACATTTTTAGCATTTCCTGATTTGATCTTCATAAAATTATGAAAGTTTTATTGAATTTCTTTGCACCTTTCTTAAGAAAAATATCATGACCTCTTGGTAGGAGAAATATTTCATTATGATAAAAATGGAAAATGTTTTTGTGCATCAAATTTTATTTAACACTTAAGAGAGAGAAAAAGAAAAAAAACATATATAATATGTGATATAATTTGATTAAAAAAGAAGAAGAGAAAAGCAAGTGTTAGCAGAGTGTTTGCTTTATAGAGTTATATCAATATGTTATCCTTCAATAATAAAAAAGTTATTTTCTTTGATTTTTTTTTTTTTTTGAGATGGGTGTATACAAAAAGATAAAAATAAAATAGAAATAAAAAATAATTACATATAATATGATAGTAGTAATATTTAATTAATGAAATTGTGGCCAGATGATGGGGTGGGGCAACATAAAACATCTTAACTTCAGCGTGGCCAGATTTTTTTTTTTTTTTTAATGAATTGTCTGTCCAAAGAACACCCCAAACAAAGATAAAATATTACTCTAATCAGAAAGTCTTACATTAACATCCTCCATAGAGGAGTTATCAGCAAAAGGAGGAATATAATCATAAAAGCATAAATCAGATGATAAAGATAGTCCCGCTTTGGCAAAAGAGTCAGCCAAATTATTTGCTTCCCTCATGATGTGCATCACCCAAGATTGTTGAAATTTGTGTTTGATCTTTGCAATCTCACTCACAATTTCCTTAAACTGACCATCATAGTTTGTGTCATCCAGTATTTTCACAGCATTAAGGCAATCAGTTTCAACAATCCAATGATTTACCTCTTTTTCTTGAGCCATTTGCAACACATAAAATATTGCCCTAAGTTCCGATTCCAAGATAGAACAGTGCTTGAGACGTCTAGAGAAAGCTGTAATGAATTTACCATCACTATCTCGAAGGACAGCAACGCAAGCTACTGCTGCCGCTAAGTGGGAGTAGGCACTAGGCACCATCACAACTGAGTTTCCAGAAAGCATTTACATCAACAGGAACATCAAAATTTGGAAGCTGTGGTTGTAGTGGATCACATAGGATTTGTTTGGAGGTAAATTTTTCTAAAAATACTTTTAGAAGAAAAAATAAGAGAAAAAAAAGAAAGTGATATTCTTCATAAATTAAAATGAGTTTTTGGTTAGTTTATTTGTAAATATTATTTCATCTTTAAAAAAGATATATTGATAAGTTTCTAAAAATTAATTAATAAAAAATTTATTTTTATTTGTAGAAAAACTTATTTATTTTTTTTTAAATTTTTTTTTTAAAAAATACTTATAAAAGAAACTTATCCATGGAGGTCCGACTCTGAAAATATCTTGAATCAAACCTTCTATATTTGCCACCAAACCAGTTGTGGCTGTACATTGGTTGTGAAACACCAATTTGTTTCTCCTCCACCAAATGCGTATAAGCTAATGCCAAAATTGGTGCTCCATTTCGAGTTAAACCTTGCTCTATTACAATTTACAACGAATATTGTAGCGGAGCCATGCAGGTGTTCGTATCTTGCTGGAAGAACAAGTTTGCATCGTGCAGCTGAAAGGAAAGCCAGACCTGCTTTGCCCACTTGCAGTTTCGAAGATTGCCCCTGATGGCCTAGAATTCCGTGTAACTTCAGTTTGGCACTGAAATTGAAATATCTTAGATTAAGTTATGGTGTACCTATTTTTTTTTTTTTTTGAATAAATTGGAGAAACATAGAAAACTATTAAAAAATACGACAAATGCTAACTAATATTCTACGAATATTAATTGAAGAATTTAAAATAAAAATAATTTTACTGGAAAATGAAAAATTATATTGTTTATAATCTTTTTATATATATGTTTTCTTATAATTCACACAATAAATATTTTTTTTCTTAATCAATATTCTAAGATAACTAGTTAGTAATAATACCCTTAAAATAAACCAACAATGTAAAAATATTTTTAAATTTTTATCTAAAAAATCATCATGAATGCTAAGTTTATCTTTTTTTATAAATAAATGTTAAATTTGTTGACTTTCATATTAACTAGTTGTTTAATGTGTAATTTTTTTTAAACTAGCTGACAATTAAACTTGAAGAAAAATGAATTGAAAGTTTGAGAAAAATAAGAGAGAAAATGACCAAGGCGGTGATCTTGTTCATGTGATTTAACGTCAGTTGTTATAAATCCATGTTCCTTGTCATTCTTAAAGATAAAATCAAATGAGAGAAAATTTAATATGAGTATTAATTATTTGTAAAAATATATTTTAAATTTGTTATCTTTTTTAAAAGATTGAGTTAATTAAGAAGGGTAACATAGATGGCATGTGTTTGACCAGAATTTGACTTCTGCTAATGAAAATCGTTTTGTCGTGAAACATAAAACTAAGTTAGGAATATTTTTGGTACAGTTTTGTTAATTTTTTGGTACAGACCCAGTTAGTTAGAAATATCCTTGTAGATGAAAAATATAGATAGATCAAATAAACTATATATAACTAAATTTATTTTTGAAAATTTGATATAATGATAAAAAATAAAAAATATAAATTTATTCTTCAAAAAACGGCAAATTAATTTTGTAGATAATTTAAATAACAAATTAATTCTTAAATTTTATAATTTAATGTCAAATCAATCCTCAATAAATATATAATTTATTATCAAATTGATCCTTGATATTTATCAATTTAATAATAAAATAGTCTCATAAATTTATTAATAGAATTAATTTATCGTATTTTTTTTTACATATTATTAAATTTGTATTTTCAATTTTTGAAGAGCCAGTTTATAACAAGAATGAATTTCGCTATTTAGTGTAAAATAAAAGTACAACGCACAAACAGATTGAAATCCTAGAAAACAGTTAGATACATGATCCTAACTAGAATTTAAGACAGAAAGAAAAACAGCTAATAACTTGCGAAAAAGTAGTGATTAGGTCGACTAATATTGGCACGTAGTAACGATATAAAATCTGTATAAATACCAAAGACTTTGTGTGGTTCTTTTCCATGCATCGATCGATTTTGACAATGGATGTGAAAGTAACTCTATGCTATGCTGCTCTTTTATTATTATTTTTCTTGTCTTCAGCAGAAGATGTGAAACTCGTAGTGAAAGGGGTGACAAGCATTGCTAACACAGATAATAATTTTATCTGCGCAACTTTGGACTGGTGGCCTTCTAATAAGTGTGACTATGACCAGTGTCCATGGGGACAAGCAGGCATTCTCAATCTGGTATTTAACACTTTTCATCTTACAATTACTTTAATCAAAACGATAATTATCGCATGTTGTTTTTTTCAATTTTGCAGGACTTGGATAACAAAATTCTAACAAATGCCGTTAAGGGTAAGTTTTCTTTTTCTTAAAGACTATATTTGATAAAATTATCTGTATTATCTATAAAGTTAATAGAAAATTAAAAAATTAGCTGATAATTACATTGTTATAAAAATTGGTTCCGTCATTGATCCAATCGAGGTAGTGAGTTAGTGAGTCATTGATCCAACGGATGGATTAGTAATTGGTCCAATTTCATCTAGTCTATATTAAAATTTTTAAAATTCTATTATCTATAAGTATATAAATAATATTATTTGATTAAAAAATACTAAAAAATTAATAATTACAATTGAAGTATTAAAGTTGATAACATAAGTAAAGTGTATTAATAAAAAAAAGGGTAAATAACAACTATTTAAATTAAAACAAAAGTCATTTTTTTAATAAAATAAGTAGAAGGATTACATTAAGCAATAAAGGAAATGCAGGAAGCAAATCTGTTTATGGATCTGGATCCAAATATGAAAAACCCTAATCCCATGTATATAAAACCTCCCCTTACCCAATTTCAGCCTCATTTTCTGGTTTATGTGCTGCGCGGCACGCACAGTGCATTAATTTCAGATTTGAAACTGCATCTCTCTTCTATGCGCCTCATTTTACATCTTTCATGTGCTCTTCCGCTTCAAGCCTTCAATGCTTCCTCTTTCGCTTCAATGGTTTCTCTTCCTCTTTCGCTTCCGCTTCCTCTTGCTCTTCGATCAACGCCGCATTGTCGTCCTTCAGAGGCGATGCGAGTTACCACGCAGCGCGACTGTGGCACAACCCAGTTTGGATTGTAAAAATCGGCCGGGTTTGACCGGATCATCCCGGGTCACTTGCTTGAGCGGTCCGATAGTGCACTCGGCCGGGTTGTATCACCGGATCCTAGTTGGATCGGTTCGATCGGTCAGACCGAACCGGTTTTTATAACACTGGATAATTCAAAACTAGTTAAAAACTGAAAATTATCTTATTAAACATAAGTATTTGATAAATGTATGTTGAAGTAGCTGAAAAATATAAAATTATATAAATAAACATATTTATGTAATGTTTTATAATAATTTTAATTTGATTTTCTCGATAAAAATATATTTTGTAGTATTTATAATTTTAGTATTAATTTAATTTTAAACACTTATAACTTTTTATTTATAAAATATAAAAAAATTACATAAACTTATTATATATCACTATCAATATCATATATAATAAAAAAGATAAAATGAAAAAAATCCTATCATATTAAAAAAAATGATAAAAGTAATAAAATTTTACCTTAAAAAAGAAAAGATTTTCAAGGAAAAAAGGGAATAAATATAAAAATCTAGAAGCTATAAGGTAACATCTTAAAAAATGTTAAATGCTATTGTAAAAACTATCAAAAACTATCAATCACACTAAAATGTTTGATCAAACACACTCTAAGTCTAATCAAAATAATATTAAATACAAAATTTTCATGCAGTAAAAATATTATTAGCTCTTCTGGGCATGTTTGTATTTATTTATATTAGTAATTTTCATCATTACTTTTTATTGGAGTTTCTGCATTCAAAATACTTCATATGATATACAGAGAATAGTTGAGGCATTTCACATTACTTATACATCATTCTAATTAAAATTTGGCAGCATTTAATCCCTTAAGGATCAGATTAGGAGGTTCATTGGAAGATCAGATTGTTTACCAATTTGGGAAGCAAAAGAAATGCCCACATTTCAAAAAGAAGGCTGATGGTCTTTTTGGTTTCAGTAAAGCCTGCCTTCCCAGAGTGAGATGGGATGAAGTACACGACTTTTTTAACAAAACTGGGTACTTCATGGAATATGCTTTTATTTAATTAATTACCATCCTTTTCTCAAAATTGTTATGATGGTTACTATAGCTGTATTATTTCTCACATGCATTTTTATTTGTTTTGCAGAGTGAAATTAATTTTTGGGTTGAATGCTCTCACTGGGAAGAGAAATTCGGCAGAGGACAAGAAGAATTGGGTTGGAAATTGGAATCCAAATAATGCCATAAGTCTCATGAAGTACACAATATCAAAAGGATACAAAATAGATTCATATGAATTGGGTAGCTAAAGTCTTTCTTCCTTTGAAATTGAAGTTTTGAATTACCTATTGACTTAAATACTTTTTTAGTACTTATAATTTAACGCTTTTTTAATACTTACAAATTACGTTTATTTTATTTTTCGTTCTTATAATACTTTAGATAATGTTTTTTTTTTCACTATTCAAAGTACTAACTAGAGTTAATTAAACCTCACATATCTGAACATGACCAAAAATGTATTTAGTTAAACCTTACATATCTGTACATGACTTGTGATTTTCAATCTAATGCTTATTAGGAAATGAGCTATGTGCTGAGGGGATATCAGCCAGAGTAGACAGTGTTGAATATGCTAAAGACATCACTAGGCTCAGACATATAGTTAATCTATTATACCCAATTGCTTCTACAAGGCCTAAAGTGCTAGGACCAGGTGGTTTCTATGGCAAGGAATGGTTTGATAGCTTCTTAATGAATGTTGGGCCTGGTGTGGTTGATGGAGTGACTCACCACATTTACAACCTTGGTGCTGGTATGAATTGATTCTCTTATTTGGCCTTGTCCAATAATATATATGCACTACCCTTGGTGATTGCTTTTCTAACATGAAATATTTCCAAATGAAGGTGTTGACAAGGATCTCATCAATAGGGTTCAAGACCCATATTTATTGAGCCAGGTTGCTGAAACTTACAAAAGTGTAGCTCAAGCAGTCAAGGAATTCACACCATGGGCAGCACCATGGGTTGGGGAATCTGGTGGAGCCTATAACAGTGGTGGCAAAGATGTGTCAAATACTTTTGTTAATGGCTT
>PYAF01000484.1:28775-59019 GCA_007407185.1 Glycine tomentella | reverse complement strand
AGACCCATATTTATTGAGCCAGGTTGCTGAAACTTACAAAAGTGTAGCTCAAGCAGTCAAGGAATTCACACCATGGGCAGCACCATGGGTTGGGGAATCTGGTGGAGCCTATAACAGTGGTGGCAAAGATGTGTCAAATACTTTTGTTAATGGCTTTTGGTCTGTCTAATCTGCCAATCAATTGAGTTTTTTTTTTTTTTTTTTTTTTTTTTTTTTTTTTTTTTTTTTTTTTTTTTTTTTTTTTTTTTTTTTTTTTTTTTTTTTTTTTTTCCTGCCTTTTTGTTCTTTCCTTTGCAGAATTGGCGTTGACATGTCCATGTATTTTGAATTAATAACTAGGTACTTGGACCAGCTGGGCATGACATCGACCTTCAACCACAAGGTTTATTGTAGACAAACTCTGATTGGTGGAAACTATGGTTTGTTAAACACCACAACCTTCATTCCCAACCCGGATTATTATGGGTAGGTCATATGTGTGTGTGTCTGAGGCATTTGCTACTGATGAATGTCTAATTCATTTAAAATTTAGCATGCACAATCATTAGGATATAATCATATGACCATTTTACAGTTATATTTGTCAAATTAATACAAAACAGTACTGTAAGCGATCATTTCTTTGGGTACACATGTATTGGTTTCCTAGGAACTTTTTGTAATCTTATCTTGTTGTAGCGGCACACCTTGTGCTTCCCTTAGTGATCTAATAAAATTTTCTTTTGCCGATAAATAAATTTAAAAAAAAACAGTGTAAGCTACCAAATTCAAGACTTAGTTTTGAATTCAGACTTTTTTGTGTGACATGGTTAAATGTCTTTCTAATCAACATGTTTTTATTTTTATTTTTTATCAGAGCTCTTTTGTGGCATCGGCTTATGGGAAGCAAAGTGCTTTCTGTTTCTCACGAAGGATCTCCATTTTTGCGTACATATGCTCATTGTTCAAAGAAAGGGGTAAGCTCATTTATATAATGCTATAGAAAAATAATCAACAGAAAACATAACAATTAATTGACAATAGCTAATCATAAAAATTAATTAAAACTCTTAGAATGTGAACCCAATTCCAGAAGTTAGTTTAGATAAGGGTTATCTCCCACTTATATACTATATCTTTAGCCGATGTTAGACTTGAACACATAATATGATGGGTGACCCCGATAATGAATTTAGGATAGACTTTGATACCATCTTAAAATGTGATATTTTGACTTAACTCAACTCCAAAAATTAGTTCATAAGGTGAGGATTATACCTCACTTATATACTTTATCTTGATATTATCTCTAGCCGATATGAGACTTAGTTTTTTCCCAATAAAACCCCCAAGGTTTTATATCATCTAATATTCCGAGTCAATGAAATTTATTCTTAATCTTGGTCTTTTGAATTACTAGTCATACATTCTTTTCAGCCTGGTATCACCGTACTCCTCATAAACATGTCCAATTCTACTACTTTTAATGTGTCCCTCGTTAACGACATGAATCTGTACCCGGTCATGGAGACACTACATGGAACCGTACCAATGATGATGAGGGAAGAGTACCATCTGACACCCAAAAATGGTAACATTCAAAGTGATGTGCTGCTGTTGAATGGACTTCCACTTGTGCTGACCAAGACACTAGACATCCCAGAAATGAAACCAAAGATGGTTGATTCATCTTCTCCAATAAAAGCGGGGCCTGACTCAATAATATTTGTACATATCAAGCGCTTCAATGCACCAGCATGCACATAATATAAATCAACAAGAAGACAACAATTTGTACAGATCAACCTCTCTGAAATCTTAATCACATCATTATTTAATCTTATGGTTTTCTCTCTTTCTTTCTATTAATCATAAAATTCGTTATATAATTTATTATGCAAATAACATTTCGTCTTTGAAAATTTAAAGGACTACTTGGTCAATTTTCTTTACTTTAAAGACTACCTGAAGATTATAATATTTCAACAATAAAATTTTTAAGACTCCGGACATAACAAAAAAAAATCCAATATAATAGGGAATGAAACAGAGGAA
The DNA here is from genome assembly GCA_007407185.1 of Glycine tomentella. NCBI lineage: Eukaryota > Viridiplantae > Streptophyta > Magnoliopsida > Fabales > Fabaceae > Glycine > Glycine tomentella. The sequence continues at coordinate 56,985 of PYAF01000484.1, read as the reverse complement.
GATATCCTAAAATTTATTTTTCTTTGTTTGGAAAGTTAAAATTCTAAAATTTGGTGACAATAACAAAAGTTATTCTTTCAATTTTAAAACTATGTTCTTTTCATGACTTCGCATGAAATATATGGTTTGCAAGAAGATGCGTGAACGAAGAAAGTTATCTGTAAAACAATAATATACCTATGCAGCCACAATAATCATAATCATTAAGCTCGTTGGAAGATATCTCAACTTGGAACACTTACAATAATCACTAGCTAGGAGAATGACATTGTTTGTCTTATGGTTTTGTTAACTTGTGTCCAATTAAACTAAGTAATGAAACTGGCATGATCTTGATGATCTGTTAAACTTTCATAATTTGTTACGTTCCACCTTCTGCTGATTTAATGTGTGTCAAGTAGATCAATGATGAATTTGTTGAGGTCAAAGATCTGGTTTTGACTGTTATGTCTTCCATGAGTGAGGAGCAGATTTGTGTCCCCGAGGACATTGGCCCAAAGCAATAGAACCATATATGTCAGTTTAATGCTGGAAAGCAGAAGTTGGAACAGATATGAGATAGTATTTTTATTTTATTTTTCACTATAATGTAGGTTTGTTTACTAAATCAGCCAAAGTTTGTACCATTCTTAATTATTTGATGTGGTCAAAATTGGATGGTTTTATTTCGGAGTCCTTAATCTATATTTTAACTATGTCCGATAAAGAACCATAAACAGTTAAATGGTGTGAAGTTATATAGGCCAATGACAAAAATTGCTATTACTTTCGTTCATACAGAAGACTCTTTTCACTTAATTTGTTGTTTGTCCATTTGTAAAAGATCATTTTCTAAGAGTGTGGTGCATTAATTATTTCTATCCTATAATAATTTTAATTAATTATAATATTCTCTCTCAAAACATTAATTATTTTTTAATAAGAAATAATTAAGTAGAAAGAAAAATGAAAGGTAATTTTGGAAGAACAGTATAAATAATTGACAAATTTAATGTGATTAACTAAATTAATTATTTTGTAAATTAGTTCAAAAGATTTATACTCCCTCTAATCCAAAATAATAGTAGTCTTAGGTATTTTTACACCGATATAAAAAATAATAAATAGATGAAAATGGGTAATAATTTTACAAAAATAATCTTTTATGATAATTAATTTATTTATAGATTTTATTGTCCACCATTAAATAATATAAGGGATATGAGTGAAAAAATTAATTAATACTATTTTAAAAAACTAAAATAATAATTGTTTTGAGATAATTTTTTTCTCCTATATAATAATTATAACGGGAAGGAGAAAATACATACGAACAAAGGTAGTATTTACATGTGAGATCCCTAACTTTTCTAATATATTTTTCTTCATTATGATGTTTCTTAATTGACTCTGAAATTTATGCATTGCTCAATGAAAAGAAAAAATGTGATTCTTGAATTCTGTATTCATTATTTTTTTCTTAAATTCTATAATCTTGTAATTCACAACATCATCATGTATTAGTTCCTTCAATATATTTCTTTTGATCTTGATATATTCCTTCAATATATTCACAACATCATATAAGGTCAAATATTCCTTTAATTTTATTAAATTGTGTCATTTTTAATTAAAAATAAATATTTTTAATAAATTATCCTTCAGAATTTGATATTAAATATAAAAAATAAAAATAAATTTGACCTTATTAAAGATATTTTTTACAAAAACTCATTAAATAAGACACATGTAATTAAGATTTACTTATACTTAAAATTAAAAAAATAAGAGACTTATGGAAACAGAGGAAGTACAAAATAAGATAATATAGTTGTTAACACTTTTGGTTCTCTAGAAAGAGTATTACATTCACTGAGCCGTTGAAGGAAATAATACTATTGCATTTCCACTAGTATGTTGTTTCATTACATGACAATTTATTTGTGAGTGAAGATGTTACACTTTTGGCAAGTCTACCGGTTGTTCTAAATAATAAAATGATAAGTAGAATATCGTCCCACAAATATTGATGCACCAATTTTATCACAACTATTGTCTAGAAGTTGGATGACTAAATTTTTTGATGGAAATGTGTATTGTATCTTGAAGTAAGGAAAAGTAAAAACAAGATTCAAGAATCGATAAGTAATTAAGAACAACGATATTTGGTTTAGTAAAATATGAGAGAAATAGTAGTCAGAGCACACTCACCTCTTGATTCCCACTTTTTAACTTGGATTGATTAATACATTCAATTACTCTAGTTATTCAGATGATACATCTTCATACGAAAGGTAGTTAAATCCTAATTCCTTAGTGATTTTAATCCTTTAACTCACTTAAAGACCCTAATTCCTTAGTAATCTCTATTGGATTAAGCATTAAGTTTGATGCATTAAATCATCTACAATCATACAAGTCTATTACTAGATCATGTAAAGATTTTTACTTTACCAATTTCAGAAAATAGAACCCCAATATTCCTATTGTGAACCCTAATTCTCAGAACATTATCAGAGTGATCAAGTCTAATAAAGATATATACTTTAAAAGCAAGGTAAAGTAAAATAACTTAGCATAAAAGAACAATAGAACCCAATCCAACAAAAAGGGGTTTACATGAGGTTTGTGACCCTAACTACAATAAAGAACTAGCCAGCCATATGCATATCTGACCTCAAAAGTACAAAACAAAGCATGCTTAACTGAGGAAAATCAAAGGAAAAGAAGAAGAGAAACATCTCTTCAATCTTGGTCTTCAACCTCCTTGACCTAGCAAAGCACTCTCCAAGCTTTCCTTCTCCTTCTTTCTGATATTTGCAAGTGTCTAAAGTCCCCTCATTAATTTCGTGACCTTCTATTTATATCTAGGAAGTGAATCTCCCAAAATGCCCTCAAAATCGTGCTCAGTAAAATAGAACAGCAGAATCCGTGTCGCTCGTGCCAATCACGCCATTTCTCGCACTGGTCGCACGAGTTCAAAACATACCTGGAGCCAGTCGCGCCAGCTCCCGCGCCAGTCGTGCGAGTTGGCAAACAATTGCACAATTAATTCATTCCTTGGCACAGACTGCGTCAATTCTTGCACGGATCGCGCGGCTTAACAGATAGTTTGTGCTTGAATATTTTCTGTTGCGCGAATGGCGCCAGCACCACGCGGTTAGCGCAGTTTGGCAGAGGGTTTAACACTTAATCTTTTCCTTGGCGTAGACTGCGCCAGAACCGCGCGGTTAGCGCGAGAACCTTGCTTGACTTTTCTTGCTCTTGCTCTCTTCACTTCTCTTCTTGCACTTTTCTGCTATGAAAATGCATAAAAATGATTAAGAGTATGATTGAGAAGAATTAATCAACACTCCAGCATATGTAGACAATTTCTTTATTGCTTATTTGTGATCAATTTTTTTATGTTTCTTTTGTTTGGAAAACATTATATGCTATGCACATATAAGAAGAAGAGTAGCAAATTGTGTATGATTGAGACTCTTAACTTAAAATCCAGCTCCAATCCTGAGAAATAGTGAAGAAGCTTCATAAGCTCTTTTTATTCATGTCCACGTAGTATGCATTTTCACATGTCTATTTCATTGTTATGTGCGTGTGCGTGTGTAAGTTCTAAATAATTAACTATTTTGCTGAAATTGTGTGTGTGTAAGCTCTAAGGAGTTAATTATTTCACTGAAATTTTAAGTTCTATTACTCTCTTTAATTGCCACACGTGCATCTTGCTAAAGGTGTCACTTATAGGATAAAAAAGGTTATTGAGTCTTACTAATTCCTCTTTTCTTTTAAGCAACTCCTATGAGATATTGATACCCAAAGTGATTTGATGTGACGTAAATAAGGTTATTTTAGTAGGATAAATGTTTTTTTTTAAAGAGTTGGATAAATGGTTATTTGCATTGTTTTCTTTATCATTGCATGTTTTGGATTAGTTTATTTTATGTTCAATTATTATTTAGTTTTTTTTATAGAGTTTTTGAAAAGAAAAAAACTGAAATTAAAGATATACCAAATGATTAAAGTAGCCTGATAAATAGTTAATGAATGTGTAGATAATAAACAATATATAATTTGAATTTTATCTTAATCATCCATAATTATTTGATCTTATCTTTTACATTCTCTCCTTATATGTTGTGGTTAATATAGTTTGGCAATTGCTTAATATATAAATGTATGTTACCCTTTCCTTAAACGTAGGGTAGTGTGAATGTTTTCTTAAAGGTGAACTAATGATATTTTTCTTTGAATATATTAGATGAGTCTGTTGAGTGAGACCGGTAATTAAGGATGAGCTTAGGCTTTTAACCGATGAAAATCTGCCTACGCAGGTTAATTAGTTTGTTTTATGCATTCTTTACATAATCTGGACTTGGTATACAATTGTTATGTTGAATAGTAGCATAAAATTGTAGTAAATTATAGTTTATGAAGTATGAACAATTGATTATTACATTGTTTGTCTTATGGTTTTGTTAACTTATATCCAATTAAACAAAGTAATGAAACTGGCACAATCTTGATCATCTGTTAAATTTCTACAATTTGTTCCATCTTCAAGCAGATTATTAAGGATGAATTTGAAGAGGGCAAGGATCTGGATGACGATTATGTCTTCCATGAGTGAGGAGCAGGTTTGTGCCCTTTAGAACATTCGCTCCAAGTAATAGAACCATTGACATTATAATGCTGGAAGTTGGAAGTTGGAACTAGGAACAGAGATGATATAGTATTTTATTTTTATTTTTCACTATTATGTACTATGTAGGCTTGTATACTAAACCAGCCAAAGTTTGTACCATTTATATTTGATGTGGTCTAAATCGGATGACTCTACTTAATCTATATTTTAATTGTGTTGGAACAAGAACGGTGAAATGGTGTGAAGTTATATAGGCCAATGGCCAAAAATACTATTTACATGCTTATCAGATCCATAACTTTTCTAATATATTTTTCTTCATGGTGTTTCTTAATTGCATATGAAATTTATGTCTTGCTCGAGGAAAAGAAAAATAGTATTGTTCAATCATCATAAGGTTCATATCTTCAGCTAAAAATAGGGAAAATAATAAATGGAGAATACAACATATGGTTGCTTTCATTTCCATTGGCAACACTTAATTTTGTCAGGTGTTTTTTCCCTTTAAATAACAATTGTTTATGTCAATTCTTCTTCCATGAATCTGTAAGAGCAAACAACTTCCACAATCAATTGTTTATGGGAAGTTAAAATCTTCTCACGATCTTATCTTTTCTGTCTGCAAGCTTTGTTAGTCGGAGGGAAAGTTAAGAGATTTTCAAGTACCCATAATCTATATTGTTATAAAAGGATAATTTGAGTTTCATTTATTTAAAATTTGATAAAATTAATTTAAAATGTCAAATACATTAGAATGTGTATGTCTGTCTAAAATAATTTTAACAACAAATTTTATATTAAAACATGTGTGGTAAGATAAGTTAATTTGTGATGATTTTTAAATCATTGTTTAGGTGTTTTAGTGGTGACAGGATATGAGATTTCACACATTATGTTGTTGTTGGAGCAAGTATATTCTGAAATGGGTTGTTTCTTTTTTCTTTGGGGTGGAGTTTCAGTAAGCTTGCTCTTTGTGGCTCCCTTTGTGATTCTTGTGAAGGAAAATTTATTCATAAATTCTTATGCTAAAAACCATTATTCAATAAAATCTCAAAGTATTATCATATTGGACCATTAAGAAATCTTAAATAAATAAAGGGTACCTATTTTCATTGTAGCAATGATTTATTTTTATTCTTTTAGTCTTTAACATTTCCTTATGAGTTTAAATATCCATTTACAGCCAATAGGTTTTACACCTTCAAGTAACTCGACAAGATCCCAAATGTCATTATCTTTCATGGATTTCATCTCATCCTTCATGGCATGAATCCAATTATGAGCATTTTAACTTTCTAAGATTTGTTGGTAGTTGATTGGATCATCTTCCTTTAAGCTTAAAATATTATCATGCTCTTGGAGAAAAACAATATAATCATCTGAAAATTGCACTTCTCCTATCTCTAGTGAATCTTCTTAATGACACTTCTTGAGGTTATTGACTTTGTTCTGTAGGTATTATTGAGAAAATTTCATAGTTGTCTTGTTCTGGAATAATTTTAATAATAAGATTTTGATCATTAATTGCTTGTACTGGAGTTGCATCTTGAATGATGACAACGTCAGAAAAAGAAATAATATTCTCTTCCTCAAAGACAACATTTCTTACTTTATCTTTCCCTTCAAAGTTAACATCCTCAAAGAATCTCACATTTCCCATCTCAAAAAAGGATCTCGTAGTGGGATCATAAAACTTGAAGCCTCGAGAATGTTCAACATATCCAACAAAATAGCAACTAATAGTCTTGAGTCCATCTTTCTTTCATTAGACTTGTAAGGCCTTGCTTTAGCTCAACAACCCCAAATATGTAAATGCCTTATGCTAGGTTTCTTTTCTGTCCATATCTCATAGGGGGTTTTGGTCACTGCCTTAGTTGTAACCATATTAAGGATATAAACTGTAGTCTTTAATTCTTCTCCCCAAAGTAAATCAGGTAAAGAAGAATGGCTAATCATGTTTCTCACCATATCCTTAAGAGTCGTATTTCTTTTCTTTGCAACGCCATTCATGCTAGGTTTTCTTGACATTGTGTATTGTGGGACAATTCCCCATTCCTTTAGGAAGTTAGCAAAGGGTCCTCAACATTGTTCTCCTAATCCAGATCTACCATAGTATTCACCACCACGGCCAGGTCTAATAACCTTAATTTTCTTGCCGAGTTGTAGCTCAACTTCGACTTTATATTGTTTGAACATATTCAGAGATTGTGACTTCTCACGAATCTAGTATAGGTAACCATATCTTGAATAGTCGTCTATGAACGTAATAAAATGTTGTTGACCATTCCAAGAGACAGTAGGGAATGACCCACAAATATCTCTATGAATTAGTTCTAAGACATTAGTGGCTCTAATGACACCTACTTTCTTTGTGTTTGTCTGTTTCCCCTTAATACATTCAATACAAACTCGAAAATCATTCATATCAAGGATCCAAGAATTCCATCATCCACAAGCCTCTTAATTCTCAATTTAGATATATGACTTAGACGCTTGTGCCAAAAAGTAGCAAAATTCTCATTTAATTTTCGCTTTGTACCTTGCGCACTAGAGTGCAAAATTTTGTTATCAAAAGTAATAGTATCAAGCATATAAAGATTATTAATTAAAGAACCAGTACCAATAACATTTGAATTTAGAGAAAGACTAACTTTATTATTTCCAAAGGAACAAAAATAACCATATTTGTCCAAACTAGAAATAGAAATCAAATTGCGTCTAAATGACGGTGCAACATAAGTCTCAATCAAATCTAAATAAACACTAGTCTTTAATAATAATATGAATTTCCCAATAGTTTCTACTAAAACTTTCTTGCCATTGCCTACAAAGATGTATCTTTCAGCATCATTTGGCAGTCGACTCCATATACAACCCTGTATAGACATACTTATGTGAGTAGTAGCACCAGAATCTACCCACCAAGTATCTTTAGGTACAAAAGCTAAATTAACTTCATAACAAACAAAAGTGAGAGTCCTATCCTTCTTTTCATGTCATGCAACATACTTGGAACACTGTTTCTTCATGTGTCCACTCTTTTTGCAAAAATAGCAGGTAAATTCCTTATCATGCTTCTTTTGCTTCTTCAGCATGGGTGATTCATTTACAGTGTCCTCAACTCTCTTCTTTTTCTTATTATGAGAGGTTGATATCAAGTGAGCACTATCAGTCTTTTCTCACTGAAGCCTTTCTTATTCTTGCACATAGTGAGCAATGAGCTCATTAAGAGTCCATTTATCTTTTTGTGTATTGTAACTCACTACAAATTGACCGTATTGTGCAAGAAGAGAAATGAGAATTGAGTGCACAAGAAAATCATCAAATAGCTCTAACTTTAGTGCCTTGAGTTTTCTAGCAAGAGTAGACATTTCAATAATGTACTCCCTTATGTTCCACTTTCCTTTATACTTCATGGTTACAAGTTTTGCTAATGTATTACTCGTTTCTGCCTTTTCCTTTTTAGCAAAATATTGCTCAATCTCTTTGAGGAACTTCATAGCATCAGTGCTCTCAGTAATAGAGCCTTGAAACACCTCCGGAAGGGAGGGTTTCATGGTCATCAAACTCATGTAGTTAGAGCACTCCCACTTCTCTGTGTAATCCAAATTTGGATTTTCCGAAGTGGAAGTGGGTTTCTCCATCCTTAGCGCAAGGTCTAGATCCATGCAACCAAGAACTTTTTTCACATTCTCTTTCAATAATTTAAAGTTCATCTCATTAAACATAGGAATCATGTTCACTTGAGCAGCATAATTAACACTAGTAGCAGAAATTGTATAGAGAACAAATAAGATAACATATTTAACATCCATGTCATACCAAATGCATAATTAAAATAAATACATATACATGATGCTAAAAAACAATCCAAACCAATGTGGGTCCATTTACAAGACACCTAGCACAACATTAACATTTGATCTTTGAACCAAAAATATTAATTTGTAAATGGTACTCTCAACACAGTTATCAAACATTGACAATAAATCATATCAAGCTATAGATTTTCTTTGAGCCGACTACTGCTTATATGAAAATCTTTATAATCGTCACACATTTATCACCACATGTATATATATTATTTGGCCAAATAATAATCTTCCTTTGGATCGACGATAACTCGCATAAATAACAAATATACTCATCTCTATACTTCAAAATAAGGTATTATCCACACAGAAGTTACTTTGACAACAATATTATTTCAACCAATTTATTATGAAATACAAAATAATTAAAAGAAATAATAATTAAATAAAACAAACATAAATCAAAGGTTTATTTTATTTAATTAAATGCCTAAGTTCCTTAATTTTATCGCTCTTAATTTTTTGAATGGGATTATAATAAAATTACTCAAACTGTATCATAATGAATTGAATGTCATTCCTGATAATAAATTATTATTTAATTGCTAACAATAATATTTTTAAATTTAAATAAAAAATAATAATTCCAGCAAATTATTTTCTAAGAAAACTCTGATACAGTTTAATAATCATTAACAAATATATATAGTTTTAAACTATATAAAATATAAAATGTAAAAGAAAAAATAAAACAGTATCACTTATATAATATTCAATTACATACAATATCACTAGAAATAAGGACAGTTACGTACAATATTCAATTAACAATCAGATTTTTTCGCATCCAATTAATTGTAGATTTGATCTGTATATCACTAGAAAATTGATGCACAATAAAATGTCAAAATTAGACAATAAAAATTGCATCACTGTGTAATCAAAGAAAAGTAAAGAAAGGAAAAAGTTCCAACAAATAGTTTTGACGCAAAAGCCATAACATCTTTTTCAAAGTAAAGCCTTTTCAATTGTATATAACAATAACCCATATGATCACGTCAAACTCAAATTACGATTTCCAATATACATAAAAGACAAACCTTTTCCAACACCTATTTCCATTGTAAATCACCATTAATGATACATATGCATATAATGTGAACAACAACAAAAAAAATTAGGATTTCGTGAAACAATATTGAAATCGATATAAGCAAGAAACAATGCAAGTCTTATCAAGAAAACTAAATCCAATAATTTTCCAATAATTCAATATGATATGGCTCTGATACCAATTGAAGAAAAAATTATTCCTAAATCCCTATAGTGAAAACAATCACCGATAAAATCACATAAGCATCATATTGGGCCATCAAGTAATCTTAAACAAATAAAACGTACTTGTTTCCATTGCAGCAATTATTTATCTTTATTCTTCTAGCCTTTAATATTTTCTTATGAGCTTTAGTCTTTCTCTGTCAAATCACTCCTTAGAGTGTATTCTCTCTAGATGGAAAAGAAAGAAAACTGAAACTTTATTTGACCTATTGGGGACCATAATCCTATATATAATATTTTTCTTTATTGTTGGACCAGTAAGCTTTCATTATACCTAATTGGCTCAATAATAATATCCACTAATTTATCTCATATTTACTTAAGAATCTATTTAGACATATTTAATTGATCACTTTAATTTATCAAATATATATATATATATATATATATATATTAAATAACATAATATAATATATAACACATAATAACGTTAATTTCCTAACATGTTGTACTTCATTATGGTGGTTTTATTTGCACACCTTGTGCTTCATTCACTTAATTTTTTTTAATAGTATCGGTGTCTTTGATCTTCATAGGTTTGTTACAAACTTACAATATTTTAGAATCATCATTTTAAAATAATTCTAATTTCTAGACATTTTCTTTTTTCAGATTTTTTTAAGTTCTGACATAAAAAAAAAATTCATAGAACTATAAAATTTAAATATGGATTTTTTTTACTTAAATAAAATATGAAATTTATAAAATATGATAGAATATTTTTAAGAAGGAATTATATTGAAAATGATAATTTAAAATTATTTAGCATTAAATATATTTCATGATTTTAGAATAAATTTAATATAAATAATTCAAATTATGATGTAAACTTTAACCCTCTTTTGAAGTGCAATGGAAATCATCACTCTAGGTCATCAAAATTGAAAAAATGTCAAATTTATAATAATTAAAATTAGAAAATACACTTACACATGACCAAAAAAATACTACAAGAATCATAATTATATTAAAAAAAGACCTGTATTTACTAAAGAATCCTTTAATTAGTCTGTTTCTTTTTTTTTTTTTTTTGTGTGTGTCAAGGCCTCGATGCTGCAGCACGCTTGTAGTCATTGCAAGGCAATGTACTGTCATGTATGTGCGCTAGAATTGTTATATCTAATAGTTCTTTTCGCTAAAAAAAAAAATAAATAAATAAGAATGTGCATATGATAGATCAGGAAAGAAACTTATTAAAACTTGAGAAATAGAAATAAAATTATAGATTGAAATAAGGGATAGAAAAAATACCACCTGCATGAGGTTTATATATAATGATTTATAAGACAACTATGATAGATCTAAAAGTTGATTTTAAGCTTTAAATTTATTAATTAAAAAATATTTTCTATCAGTATTTATAAAATAAGAAAGATCAAATATTATGACAAAAAGGTCACATATATTAGCAAAAAGACCTCACACATTTAAAATAAAATATTTTTCTTAAAATTCCTTTTAAGTCTCATTCATCCTATTTTAATAAGCTTCTTTCGATGAAGAGAATTTTATTAAAATGAAGAGTGAATTTCAAAAAACCCAAACAACATGTGTGAAATACATTGACAAATGAGCAAATAGGATGATGTGACGATTAATAGTATGTCAACATGTCAATGAAAGACCTTCTTATCTTAGAATTTGTAAACAGATATAAATAGATTAGTTTAGTTTTTTTTTTTTTTTTTCTTTTGTGTGTGCAGTAGTCGCATGAAATTTAATGAATAATAAAGGTATGATTATGCAACAAATTAAATATATTAGTAACATTGCTCATGTTTAAATTAGATTAGTAGAAAATATATAATGATTCTATTTAATTAAGTAAATTTCTCTATAAATATTTATAAGAAAATAAAAAATAAAACAAATTGCTTGGTAAATAAAAATCAACTTTTAGAGAAGTTAAATAAGAGAATTCAATCAAATAAAGTTGAAACGTCTAAGTTGGTTATAAAAAATGTTAATTTATTTTATATTTTTATTTTCTTATTCTATAAATACTTATTGAGAGGAATTTATCTAAACAAATAATAATTTATGCCTAAATTTGCCAGTACTAAGGCTGTAATGTGATGGTTAGACTAGCAAGCTTGACTATTCATTGAAACATCTTCATAACTTCATAAGCAAACAAACATAACATGGCTACAGAAATTTTGGTAGAAAATCCAAAGATGTGTTAATATTAAGTATGTTGGTTATAAAAACATTCTCAAAACTTGGTCTAAAAAATAAGATCCCAAGAAATATGTCATAGGTGCAGAAACAATGGCCATACAAAGTGATAGAATTGAAGTAAAAGAAAAACGTAAAATTCATTTTCATAACCCATTGATTGGTAGTGGTTATCTGTAATTTGTTAGAAAGCTAACAGAGTTTGCATCTGCATAATGGAATCAACAAAGGCAGAGAAACTTGTGAATGATGCATCAGCAGAACAAAATTAAAGAGTTCCAAAGGTCAAAACCAGTAAGTATCAAAATTCATCTCCAAAACATCTTGAATCTAACACCTCCAATTCTTAAAATGGGACTTCCTAATTTTAAGTCAACAGTGTCCTGTATCCATCAACAGCAGAAAAAACAAAAGTGAGATTCTTCTTACCTTTCCTACTAAAGCTTAATATATTTTCAGAGGTGATCTCAGACACCACTCTCTAAGAGGGAATGAAATGCTTGAACGGTTGGTGTTTGAGTATGAAAGGGGAATAAGGAGGTTGTTGGAACGAAAGGCTTGAATGTGGCACTCTGTAAATTAAATTTTATATTTGATTTTAAACTCTAACAATCACTATTATTTTTAAATTGGCTTAAATATTCTTTTGATGCTTAAATTGTTTTCAAATTTTACTTTTAGTCACTAAACAAAAAAAGTTATCCGATCTTAGTCATGTACTTTTTCTTCGTTAACGTTTTTTTATCCCTACTGTCAAGTATAATGTTAAACACCCCCAAACACATACATTCTGAAGTCTAGTTCCAAAAAAACAAATGTCACAACCACAACTGCACACAATCCTTTTGCTAAAGGTTGAGGGGCATACGTACGTGAGACACACGTATCAGCTTACTACTTGAAGAATACACAATTCAAATTCCATGATATAAATTTTCAAGTCCATGTACTTTCGATATCACCATCTTAAAACCTTGAAAAGTAAGTTTACACTTAGCAGCCTTATTTGTACCATTATTCATATTAGCTGCTTTCAGTGTACAAGTTTTAATTTTCCATCTCATGCAAAGTCATACATGAACTTCTACCACTTACCAATATCATTTTTGGACCCTGACCAAATCAAGGCTGGATTTTCCTTTTAGCCCGCGCGAAAAGTATGCTTTGTAATAATCTTCAACAGCAATTCTTTTGAACACTGCAGCTCTTTCAGAAGTAACAAGACTCGGTGTTGGACCTATAACTTTGTTCATTAGAGGCCTGTGAAATGTGGCAACAGAAATTCTCTCTTTCTCTTTGTTAATAGTTGCTCGATGCTCGCTGCTTCGATAGATCCCATTGGTCAATATCTACACAAACCATTGTTCAAATCTCACACGCTATGCTACCAAGTTAAAACTATGAAGGAGAATGTTGATGACATACTTACACATTCTTTGTTATTGATAAAATTTTATCAAAACTACAAAATCATAAGACTCATTAAATAAGTTGTGAAACCCATAAAATATTATGACTTTCAATAAATTTCAGTAACTAATAAACATTGTCTTCAAAAGAGTGACATGTAAAGTGTATTCCTACCCTTTCTCAATTACGGAATTTGTTAAAATACTTTCAAAATAACAAATGGAAGTATATTAGCAACTTCCCTTTTGTGAATATGTAGATATAGATGGCAAGGTCATGAAATTCATTAAATTTTGTTACGGATGTTTGGAATAGGCCAAGTCATAGAAGACCCAGCAAGACTCGACCTGATAGGAAGAAGGTGGCGGTAGTTGTTCTCAAACCGTGATCAGCAGACTTTCATGATTTTCGGTACGTTAAACCGAAAATCCCCTTTGATTAAACACTAAGATTGGAAGAGATGAAAGGTAATAATTGCACGATAAATGGAGGACATATCTTCCCTACATATCAGGGATCTCGACCGAGATCACGGAGGGACTTCCTCAGCTAACCTGCAAGTCAGTAATTATAAATGGAGGTACTTTCAGGAAACAAGGTACACACTTTCTGACTCTTTCTTTTTCATACTCATAGTGCACACACCCCACGTCCAATTGTGGTTTCACTTGTGAGCATTGTGATCTTCTTCCTGAAGGTGTTTCATCACCATAACATCTTCACAGAGAGAGAGAGTTTGTGATCCCATATCAACCATCCAGCACTATTCTTGCTGGACATCTGTTCTTAGCGGACAAAACATTGGCGCCGTCTGTGAGGAACGTTAAATTCCGATTCCCACCTTGGTAAACACGAGAAGTCACCGGAATGAAAGACCACCTGTGGCCAGAGCACCGCACGCAATCTAGGTGGAAGACGCAGTTGCAGATACTGAAAATAATAGGAATACTTCAATACAACCAAGAGGGGGGTGAATTGGTTGAACCTTGGTATTTTAAAATTTTGTAATCAGAGTTTCCACAGGATCTTTATCACTTTGAAAATTATTTTGAAACCAAGAATCTTATATTCAATCAAATTCCTCTGTCAAGAAAATCAATAGACAATTGAAATCTTTTCTGTGCAAATAACTTGATTCACAAACCAAAGCAATTAGGAGATGAAGAGAATAGAATAAAGATCACCCACAATTTTATACTGGTTCACTTCAAACATTATGAAGCTACATCCAGTTCTTCCACTCAACACTAGAATGGAGTTCCACTATTGCAAATAATATTCTTACAAGATATTACAAGCCTCTCTTTATCAACCCTAGATAAAGTTTAGAGATCTAAAATCCTATTAGATCCTTAGAGACCAACCCCACTGAGAACACTACTCAGCAACCCCCTAGAGAAACCCTGTCTCTAGTTATCATGCAAGAAGCCCATTTACAATAAGCCAATCTTTACAGAATTTGAATAACAGAGATACAACTTCAAAGTTTAAGGAAAGAAGTCACCTGATGATCCAATGAATGATGTACATATGAATGATTAAATCAGGTTGAATGTTGAAAACAGATTCAGAACAATGTTTCCTTAAAACTTTGAAAAGACATTTCTTGCTTTTTACATTAATTATCAACTCATGAATGTATTGTGAAAGCAAGAACTATAAGAACCCAAAGAATCACTAAAGAATATTTGGAAAGCCTTTGAATGCTCAGAAATATGAGTTGATCAAGTTAGAAAAATAGCTGAGTAAAGGTTCTATTTATAACAAACTTTTATAACCGTTGGTAATCGATTAAATACGCTCCTGTAATCGATTATTTTACTTATATAATCGATTAAATCAAGACTGTAATCGATTAATATGTTCATCAGATTTCTGGGTATGGTTTACAATTAAAATAATCGATTATTACGATGAGTAATCGATTACACCAGAAGGACATTCAATAATGAAAACACTGTGTAATCGATTACATCCTTTGGTAATCAATTAAACTAGGAAAGTGTATAAAATGAGTTTGAACTATATAATCGATTACAATTTCTGGTAATCGATTAAGCCAGAAAGCTTCTAAGCCAAAAGATGTATTGGGTAATCGATTACGGATTTTGGTAATCGATTATGACAGAAAAGCATGTAAGCATATCATATGATGTAATCGATTACTACCTTGGGTAATCGACTAAGACAGAAAGAGACTTTTTAGTTTTGGCTAAGGTAATCGATTACTGCTTTGTGGTAATCGATTACAATATTCATCAAGGCAGTTTAAAAAGTGAACCAAGTTAAAATAATCGATTAACTCAATATGTAATCGATTACATTGTTCTTGAAAGGTTTTCCAGAAAATAAAAAGAACAAAATAATCGATTCTTTTCTCAAAATAATCGATTAAACCAGTGAGAACTTATTTTTCCAAAAACCTTTTGATTTATTTTAAAAACTTAAGCAGTTTTATCAAAACCTTGTGAACTCTTTTTCCTAACCACATAGATTCAATGAATGATATGAATGCAATGCACTTGGATCACCAGAAATGCTTTCTTTTTTTTACATTCAATCACAAATTAATCTTCAAGGCTTCATGGCATGTTGAAAGTTCAAAACCTTCCTTCTTGAATCAATTTATCCTTTGTGTTTCAAGCAGCTCCCCCTCAATTTAACAGATACTGCTTCATCTCCAGCACCGCCTAGAGCGGTTATGCCAAATGATACACTACCCACGCCGGCCGAGGTGGAGCAAGAATCGAGTCAGCGCTTCATTAATAAGGCGCTGGAATCCATTTTATCTCGGATTGATCAGCTTGAAAGGCGACATGCCCTTCAACGCCAGGAGGATATGAACATGATGATCGCGTTGCTGGATGAGCGCTGCACGAAGTGGAGACATGATGAAGAGCATCGACTGCAACAACTGGAGCGACGTATAGGACAAATGGAGAACCCGGCCCAAGATCACCCCAAGCCAATTGAAACACGCCATTAGACTAATCATCAACAGTCGGCATATGAGGCCGAAATAAGTACACCGGGGCAAAATATTCATTTTGAGCAAGGAGCAGCTTCTCATCGGCAGGCATGAGAGGCTAACCCAGAGCATCATTACGTACAAACCGACATCCCACACCAAAATACCGAGGCAGGAATAAGCCCGGCGAAGTCATTTCAGAGCCCGACATATCAGCCCAGAGGAGGGGCCGAGGCGTATAGAAGAAAATACCGGTGCGGTCAACACAATAACAGTCCATTTGTGGACGAAATTGTTAACGCCCAGTTTATCGAGGATTTTGATGGATCTTTCCTGTCAAAGTACGATGGAAGTCAGGACCCGCAAGTGCATATTGACGAGTTCGATATGCAAATGTGTGTCTGAGGAATTGACAAACCAATAATCTCTTGAATTTTCGTTACTACTCTGACCGGCGCAGCACAAACGTGGTTCCACACACTTCCAACCCGGTCAATCCGCAATTTTGAGGATTTCGGCCAGAAGTTTTTGCTCAATTTTGCAATGAGTAAGAAACAACTCAAGTCTGAATTTGCCTTGGGGGAGATTCGTCAACAGCCTGGGGAAACACTGCAGAGCTACTTGGATCAGTTTAAGGAGGCTGCCCTACAAGTACAGGGCTTGGAGGAAAAAGTGCACATGCACCTGTTGTCAGCCGGGCTCAGTGGATCTTCACGATTGACAAAGTCTATTTATAAGGACCCGGTCAAGACGTTGCTGGAATTTAGAGTTCGATCGAAGAAATACCTGGAGTTGGAGCAGAAAGAAAGGTTCTCCTCCGAGACATCGCCAGCACCCCGGGAATGCTCATCCCAACAAAAATAACGACGTCGACCCCAGATCGGAACGATACGACTCTAAATATGATAAATATACCCCGCTGAACACTTTCCGGGCACAAGTATGGAGAGAGGTAGCTCTCACAGAGATGAAGAAAGTAGATCGACCTCGGCCCGTATTTAAAAAGGCTGGTCTCGATCATACTTGATTTTGCGAGTTTCACAACGGGTCAGGTCATACTATCGACCAATGTTGGGATTTACAAGATGCTATAGAGAAGTTCGTCCGAGAAGGCAAGTTGTGCGGTACGTGATCAAAACGCAAGGACAACAGACCAAGCGTAAAAACAGCCAGAATGACAACAAGAAAGGCTGGGATGAAAAGAGAATGACGATGATGAGTTCCCAGAACCGGAGTTTGAATGCAATGTAATTTCTGAGGCTATGGGAGGAGGGGGTGATACGACCAACCAACGCCAAAAATACCTCAGAGATGTCCTCGCTGTAAGGGAGCAACCCAGGTTTAAAGGCCACAATAACAAACCCGAGCTCCCCCTGATTTATTTCACTGAAGAAGATATGAGAGACGTCATCCCCGACCATGAGGATGGCTTAGTAATCACCGGGACTGTAGCCAATTGTCGAGTTAAAAGAATATTCGTGGATAACGACAGCTCAGCGGACATTATATCATGGTCTGTGTTCAAAAGAATGAATCTAGATGAGGAAGATTTGAAACCCTGCAAAACGATGTTATCAGGCTTCAATGGTGAAAATACAGCGCTCAAAGGCTCCATTGAACTGCGGCTTACATTGGGAACGAAGGAAGCATTCAAGTTTGAGAGGGTGAAATTTGTCGTCGGTGAATTCCCTTCGCCGTACAATATCATTCTCGAAAGGCCGACGCTCCATAAATGGGATATATTGATGTCTACCAAGCACCAGAAGATGAAGATGATAGGGAACAATGGTAAGGTAATAACCATTTATGGAGATCAGAAGGAGTCTTGTTAATGCTACTATAATGTTGTAAGAGGATATGAAGTCGACCCATCGTCATCACCCTGGACGCGTCAAGAAGACCAAGAAGAGCAGAGACCAGACAAAAAACAGCAAGGAGAACCTGTAAATTTGGTGGAGCTCAACGTCAGAGAAAAGGTGGAGGAATGGAGGCCCGAACCGGCGGATGAACTCGTGGAAATCCAGATAAGATCTCAAGCTACCCAAGTTACCAAGATTGGGAACATAGCTGATCCGGTTGCTAGAGCAGAGCTGACAAAATGTCTCAGAGACAACCGAGACATTTTCGCATGGACAACCTTAGAAATCCCGGGGATAAGGCCAACTTTCTATTGTCATAAGTTGTCAATGTATCCCGGTTCGAAACCAGTGGTCCAGAAGAAGAGGAATCTCGGACTAGAACGAAAACAAGCATTGGAAAAACATATCAAGGAATTACTGGAGGCCGGTTTCATACGAGAGATCCAATACACCACATGGCTATCCAATGTGGTGATGGTCAAAAAATCCAATGGCAAATGGAGGGTCTTATTGACTACACTGACGTCAACAAGGTATGTCCCAAAGATTCCTATTCGATGCCAAGCATAGATCAGTTGGTTGACAGTTCTTCCGGATTCAAGGTGTTATCGTTTATGGATGCTTATTCCGGATAGAACCAGATCCCCATGTATTCGGAAGACCGAGAAAAAATGACATTTAGAGGAGGCGAGGCAAACTATTGTTACAACATGATGCCTTTCGACTTAAAGAATGCTGGCGCCACTTACCAGCGCATGATGAACAGGGTGTTCGCCCAACAGCTCAACCGAAACATAGAGGTATACATAGATGACATGATCGTCAAAATAGATTCAAGCGGAAACCACGTCCGAGACTTGGAGGAAACCTTATGCAAACTGAGAGAAAACAATATCCGGCTGAATCCACTCAAGTGTGCATTTGGGGCGACTATGGGAAATTCCTAGGGTTCATGTTAACCCACAGGGGAATAGAGGTCAACCCGGACAAATGCGCGACAGTATTAAATATGCAATTCCCAACCACTAAGAGAGAAGTACAATAGTTAACCGGTAGACTGGCCGCGTTGATGTGTTTCCTCCCAAAGTCAGCAAAGAAGGCACTTCCTTTCTTCAAGCTGTTGAAAAAGGAAGCTAACATCGGCTGTAGCTCGGAATGTAAAGCTACCTTCCAGGAGATCAAGAAATGTCTCGCCTCTCCTTCAATATTATCCAAGCCAGAGCCTGGCGAGACATTAATTTTGTACCTGTCAGTGGGCGAGGAAGTGGTAAGCACCGTGCTAGTAAGAGAAAGCGGCAAGTCCCAACAGCCGGTATATTTTGTGAGCCGGGCTCTAAAAAATTCAGTGTTGAGATACCAGAAGTTAGAGAAAGTGGCATTCGCACTGTTGGTGGCTGCCAAGCGACTTCGTCCGTACTTCCAGGGTCATACCATCATTGTACGCACCAATCAACCAATACGATAGATCCTACATAAGCCGGACTTGGCTGGCCGGATGATGAGTTGGGAAATCTAGCTCTCCGAGTTCGATTTAAAATACGAAGCCCGACACGCGATCAAATCGCAGGCTTTGGCCGACTTCTTGGTCGAACTCACTTCGATGACATCGGGAATCAAGGAGGCTTGGACGTTATATGTGGATGGGTCGTCTAATGCAAAGGGTAGTGGAGCCGAAATCATAATACAGAGCCCCCAGGGGATATCTGTTGAACACTCTTTACGACTCAATTTCCCGACGTCCAACAACCAGGTCGAGTACGAAGCCTTAATAGCCGGATTGGCCTCAGCCAGAGAGCAAGGAGCCCCGAAACTCAACGTCTTTACAGATTCTCAACTCGTCATGGCCCAAATTGAAGGGAGATACGAAGCCAAAGGCCCTTTGTTGATCAAATATCTAGCCAAGGTTAAGGAAATAATTGCTGAATTCGACGAAGTCATTGTCTTTCATATTCCCAGGGAGGAGAACATGCGATATATTATCCAAGTTAGAAAGTACCAAGGGTGCAGGTAATCACAGGACCGTCATTCAGCAGGAGCTGTCCTAGCCCACCTGCATCATGATGATCTCGGCAAATGCGGATTGGAGACAATCCATAATTAATTATCTAGAGCAAGGATTAGTGCTGGATGACGCCGTTGAAGCCAGGAGGCTGGTTCGAGATGCGCCCATGTATACCATACAAGAAGGTAAGCTATATCGCAAAGGCTCACACACCCCTATGTTGCTTTGCTTAGAACTAATCAAATAGGGTACGTGATGACCGAGATACATGAAGGAATCAACGACCAACATATGGGAGCCAAAGCTTTAACAATGAAAGCTCTTCGGGTAGGATACTATTGGCCGACCATGAAGGCAGACGCCTAGGATCATGTAAAAAGATGTGAAAGCTGCCAAAAGCATGCCGGAATGATATGGGCCTCCCCATCCGAGTTGACAACTATCACGTCCCCTTGGCCCTTTTACAAATGGGGGATGGATCTTCTGGGACCGTTTAAGGCAACGGAGGGACAGCTAAGATGGCTGATAGTAGCCGTTGACTACTTCACCAAATTGATAGAAGCTGAACCGTTATCTACCATTACCTCGGCTCGATCCAAAAGGTTTTTGAGAGAAACATTATATCTAGATTCGGGATCCCGACAGAGATTAGAACAGATAATAGAACTTAATTCACCGATAAACGGTTCGGGGAAATGATGTCCGGTTTCCATATTAAGCATCACTTCTCATCTGTAGAACACCCGCAATCTAACGGACAGGCCAAGGCCGCGAATAAAGTCATCCTGGAGGGACTCAGGAAACGAATGAACGATGCTGGGAACAATTTGGTAGAACAACTGTATTACGTCTTGTGGGCATACAGAACCATGACTCAAACATCCACTCAAGAAACCCCGTTCAGAATGACCTACGGGTGTAAGGCTATGATACCAGTAGAGATCGGACAACCCTCTTGGAGAAGAAGGTTTATACTCAACAAGGGCGAGGACGCAAACAATGAAGCATTGGCCGACGAACTAGCTCTAATAGAAGAAATCCGAGCCAAAGCACATCTCCGGGACATGGCCACAAAGCAGCTCGTGGCTTCAAGATTCAAGAAGAAGGTCAAGCCAAGGAGTTTCGAGGAAGGTGACCTGGTCTTACGCAGGGCCGACATCAAAAACAAGAATGCCCGGGATGGGAAACTGGCAGCTAATTAGGAAGGACCGTATCGAATCGCGCAAAATCTCGGCCAAGGGGCATATATATTGGAAACCCTTGATAAGAAAGCAGTTAAGCATACGTGGAATGCCGACAAACTGAAGACATACTACAGTTAGAGATGTGAATTCACAAGTCTTCGTGCCAAAAATTGACTATGTTTATTCAAGTGTTATTTTGCTTATCATCCATGTGTTTCCCGTTAATTGAGAAGAGTGAGGGCCGAGTGTTTCGACACCCCCACTTTATGCTAGTCTCTTTCATCGGGATCATGGATATGAATAATTTCAATAGTTATGAATAAACTTCAATATTGATGAATAAATATATTCTTTCAAAGAAATGTTGCCCATGCATATATAGTATATACCGTTCCAAGTAATTTCGAGGTGTTACCCAACCCTGATCAGGTTGGCGCGGTCCCAAGAGGCCGTGTTACACCAAGATAACTTGGGATAGAACCGAGAACCGAAAATCGACGAGTAATTCAGACAATATTATACTTGGCCGTTGGAGCCAAATGAATACATGATGCGCATACGAAATAAAGTTCTAAAATAAGAACACAATATTAAAAAGTAGAGTGTACTGTCGAAAAAGATAGTACAAAAATACAAGGCCGGGAAAAAAACCCGGCCCATCAAATAAAAAACATTTTAAAACCGGCATCCCGGCCCTTCAAACCTCGCCGGTGCCACCTGGAGCTGAGACCTCTTCAACGACGACCTCAGGAACATCCTCAGCTTCGATGACGGAATCTTCTTGATCGTCATAAGGAACAATCACACTGTCACGAACATAGGATTGAAAATGTGCCCCGTCAGTGTTCAAGGCGATGCCGACGTTAAGACATCGGATTTGCGCCAGGGCGTTGTTGAAAGATTCTTCGGCCACAGAAGACATCATCTCCCGCATCTCGACCACCTCCTGCTCTGCTCTTAGAAGCTTAGACCCGGCATCCTTGGCCTCCGCTTGTGCCCACTCGAACAAGGTTTTGACCTCGTTCAAGTTTTCGATCATAAGGGCGGCCTTGGCAGAAGCCTGCTGGATCTCGGCTTGGGCCCCTCAGAGGCTGTGCTCAAACTCCTCTCGGGCAAGTCGTAGCTCCTCATTGACCTTTTGGGATTCAGCTCGGGCGGCGGCCAACTCCTCCTTGCTCTTGATATATCTTGTGTTCAGAACGACCAAACTATCAATAAGAGAAGCGGTCCAGTGAGAATGGAGTTGCATCTAACCGAGCTCCTTCATCATTTCTTCTGATATAGGGGTTGAGTCGGATAGACGCTTGGGAGCTCGGACGAAAGGGAAGAGATCTTCGGTACCCTTTTCCCAGAGATACCCTGGCGTCAACTTCAGAGCTTCAGGGAGCACGGCCGAAGGAGTTTCGACGACCGGGGCATCGACAACTGGGGCAATATGGGAAGAGGAGGCACCAACATCGAAGGAAAGGGGGGCTTGCACGGGGTCTTCCGGAGCCGTAATCTCGGTAGCCGCAACCGGAGCAGATTTCGCTACCTTTATTCTTTTTCATTTTGAAAAGAAGCGAGGAGCATCACTGGCCCCAGAAGCCGGTCTGGAGGTGCCGGAAGCCTTGCGGGACCAAGGTATCAAATCGTCGATTTGACCTTCCATTGGAGTAGCTGCAATAAAAAGAAAGGAAAAGTCAGTCATTAAGAGGCAAGGGTCAAGAGATACCATGAGTAGGGCTATGGACTAACGTTGGTGCACACCATCGCAAAGGCCCTGAGCCTCTCGGAAAGCATCAATCCGAATCACTGAGTAGGCATCCGCATCCGACAACCCCGTCTCCTCACGTTGGTAAAAGGTGAAGGGAAAGTCATGGTGGGCATGGGTCTAGTAGAGTGGAAACTTCCACTTCACTGTGGGAGACTCCGACCCTTAGAGGAAAAAAGGTTGCTGGTCGGGTTTGACAGACAACTTAAACTAATTATTTTTGAACTTCTTGGAGGACTCGGCAAAGATTGGGAAGAGTTTGCGGTTGGGACGACTCCTCAAAGAGGTTCATCCCTTCCTATTTGGGGGTTCTCGGCCAGTTCGACCAGTATGAACGGAAAAATAGTACAGAAAAATAGAAGCCGTACAGGGAATTTCTAGATTTATGCACAGGTCTTCAAAAGATTTTATAAAAGCCCAACCATTGGGATGACGTTGGGATGGAGCCAAACACAAATGTTTTAAGAGCGCCATCTCGAAGTCGGACAGAGGAAATAGGATGCCCAAACGGGTGACCACATCTTTACAGAAAAAGAAGAAGTTTGGCTCGCCCTATTCGGCACATGAACAGATCGGCTCGTGAGAGCCGGACTGGCGAATGGAAAATCCTTCCTGATTCCCGATAGGGAGAGCTGCAACACTCTCAGGACTCATGATGGAGGAGGTGTTAAGAACCTCGTAGGTTACCCACGGAAACTTAGTAATTAAAAGAGGAGAAGGGATGTCGGTCTGGGACCCGGTCGACCGAGACTCTTCGACTATTTCCACCGATGGGACATCCATAATAACCTATGACAAAATAAAAGGCAATAATTAGTAAAGGTACCTGGAGAAACGACGGCAAGTTTTGATGAAGTGTTAGCCGACGTGGGGGCAGCGATGCGCAAAGGCGGCACCTCGATCCCAGATTTCGATTTGTGGGATGAAATCGACGTCCCGGTCCGTACAGGCATGAGTTGGGGGACCACTACCGGATTATGTCGACACGCGTCTAGGGTGTCATCGGCCTGTTTGTTGAACCCCGAGCTAGCCAAGTATAGGAATCTATCCAGGCACCTCGGACATGGTTCAAACCGAATCTCAGGGGAAGGCTCAACAGGATGTGAACCTAGTGGAATGCCAGAAGGGACCACAGAGGGACCCCCAGACTCAACATCAGAACTTACTACTCCCTTTGTGGAGAATGATTTTTTGGTTAAAGGTTTTTTTGGAGGGATTGGAGCTTCCAGAAGGGGTACGTAATAGCTTTTTGGTTTTCTCTTCTTCTGGAATGGGAAGACCAAAAAACCAACATGCTGAACAGGGAGGAAGTGTCTTACGAATATGCGCCTCCTTTTCAGGAATGAATCCCATTTCAGAGAGCTTGGAAGGGATTCAATGCGCAGGATGAAAAGAACAAAGGATAAAGACACACAAAGGAGAAGTAAGTGTGGAAGAAAGAAGACAAAACCCAGAAACTAGGTTAAAGAGAGAAAAGCATAAAGAAATCAAAACAAAATTGCAACCAGAACAACAACAGTGAAAAATGGAAACGCGAAAATCCTAAAACACAAATATGAAGGAAAGACAAGATACCTGGAATAGAAGGAATTTGGGAGAAATCATAGCACCAAAGACGAAGAGCGAAGATGAATGCCAAATGTGAGAGAAAAACAAGGGAGAAAAATTGCAATGTATGTATTCTTAAAGTAAGTGGGGAGAAAGAACAAGATAAAGGCTAATAAAACTAATGAGAAGAGTAATCGTCGAAATACGAAGCGCTTGGGGCAGGTAACTGATGGATGTGACTCGTCGCAAGGGGGGCAAAAATGACCAGCTTACCAAAAGGCGGGGGCAAAATGGAAATTAAGTCAAAAGGCTCATGATTGAAACGTGCAAAGAAATGACTGAGCATTAAATGATTGAGGGGCGCGTCGTTTCATATGTCTGAAGGGTGACAAGGATTTTCCATTTCCCTAAGATGTCAGAAATTGAAAAAATAGGTAGGTTATCCCGAAGAAAGTGCACGAATGCGGTAGTAGCTATGCCGAGGTAGTCTTGTAAGATCGAAAACGATAGCATAACCTAGAATTTGATGACGGACAGTCATACTCCTAAAGTCGAGATAATCATCTCGGTTACGACTTAGCAGATAGTAACATCCCGACATAATATCATCCCGGTCATCTAGATTGCTTGATGACCAGGATGAGGGGCAACTGTTACAGATGTTTGGAATGGGCCAAGTCATAGAAGGCCCAGCAAGACTCGACCTGATAGGAAGAAGGTGGCGATAGTTGGTCTCAAGCCGGGATCAGTAGACTTCCGTGATTTTCAGTACGTTATACCGAAAATCCCCTCTGATTAAACACTAAGATTGGAAGAGATGAAAGGTAATAATTGCACGATAAATGGAGGACATATCTTCCCTACAAATCAGAGATCTCGACCGAGATCACGGAGGGACTTCCTCAGCTAACCTGCAGGTCAGTAATTATAAATGGAGGTACTTTCAGGAAACAAGGTACATATTTTCTGACTCTCTCTTTTCCATACTCACAGTGCACACACCCCACGTCCAATTGTGGTTTCACTTGTGAGCATTGTGATCTTCTTCCTGAAGGTGTTTCATCACCATAACATCTTCATAGAGAAAGAGTTTGTGATCCCATATCAACCATCCAGCATTATTCTTACTGGACATCTATTCTTAGCGGACAGAACAAATTTATTGTGATATTAGATGCCTGATTAATTCTTCTAACATGACCTTGGCCACTAGGTAGAACTATTTGAGTTTCAAACTGGACCCCATATAAAGTTTGCTCACATGCAATTATTTTGTCTTTAATTATGCCATAATTTATGGTCGATTGCATATTCAGAATTTTATTCTTACCTACTCATACTAGTTAAAGTTAAAATAATAAAAGGACATGTGACTGATATTCTACCAATTACCTCCAAAATGTCTCCAACGTTGATGACAAAAGCATTAGGTAAGGGTTTGACAGGGATCCATTTTCCATCTTTTTTTATTTGTAGGCCTTCTATTTCATTGGCTTGGAGTAGAATGGTAAGAGCACAAGCATCTGAATGAGGATTTAATCCAATGATATTTTCTGGTTGAGGGCATGGAGGGTAGTAATTCCATCTCATTGCTTGAAATACATCTTCAAACACGTAATCTAGCAGTTCATTCGATTCAATCTTAAGAGCCATCGCCATACGCTCAATGATTGTGAGGCAAAGCTTTTTCAATTCCGAAGAATAATTCTCTATATTATCCCTGCAATGAAAGAATGTTTGTTTGAATTACCTACATATCACTCATTAATATTGTAGTAGTTGGAAAGGATATATATGTAGCATATGGCTGTCCAAAAAAGTATATATATTGAGAGTGGAAATAACCTCAATGGTTGAGGAAAGTTAGGAAATAAGCGAAGATTCCTTGCGTTTATTGGAAGAGTGTGAATGAAGAACATATCTGCCCATTCTAGCTTTTGATCCTCAGATACCACAAACAACTGGCCAAAACCCTCCAATTCATCTGGGATTTGCCAAAATTGCTTCTTCTTTTCCATTGGAAGATTTAAAAACTCTTGAACATCTCTCTTCACGTTTTCCACCATTGAAGGATTGACTCCATGATTAACCAGCTGCAAATAATTTCTATATTATAAATCATATAAAGCTGATAAAATTAAATTTACATATCAACTATAATGTCCTTGAAATGTACATGGCTCTTCATTTTAATGAAGTGAACTCTTGGTTTTGATGCTTTAAGTAGAGTAAAATGTATTAAACCTGGAAGAAACCCCATTCCTTGCATGCATTGTCTAGCTTCTCTATCTCAGTGACATCTTCGGATAACAATTTACTAAGGTCGATGACTGGAACTTGTGGTAAGGTTGTGTTAGATACATCAGGAGGATCTTGATTTGGATGAAGATATTGATCTGGAACTTTGGTGATAGGTTGCTTCACAAGTTCATGAACAGAAGGCACCAATAGAGATGTTCCATACTTGGACATTTTCTTCAATTATTAACTCCTCTTTGTTGTGTTGGTTTGATTTCATGCTCAATTCCTCAATGAGGTTGTTATATAAAAGCTAAAACACAATCAAAGAAGCAGTCATGTGTTTTATTTAATTCTAATTTCATGCCACTTCAATAATTAATTTAATTAGAACATCTGTGAAACTTTGGTTGTATAAGAAATTTCTTTGCTGTATGAAATTCGTTCTTTTATTCAATAAAAACAAAACCACTTCACGAGTCATCTACAACCATCAATAGTTTAAATGAATAATTAATTGCTCTCAACAACCAATTAACACTCTCATAGATGAATAGCTAACGTCCAACCTTCTGAAAATTGTTTCTTGGCTGATTCTGATTATAGTAAGCAATTAATTAATGAATGGACCCCACCCTAAACAAATTGGCCTGCATGTTCATGCACATCTCAGAATCCTTGTTAGAGTGGGACTGGTTGCATGCGTCGAAGTTACTCACATTTTTCTAAGAAGGTCAATTCAGTGGCTGAACATCTAGCTAAGCAAGTCTTGGTGTGCGTGCATCACTATCTTCACAAGTCTTCGTTTCTACCCCAGCTTCGATTTTAGGATCTTTCATATATCTTCATGATCACTCATTGATACATCCATATAAGTGATAGAATTAATTTAAATGGTAATTAAATATAGGAAACTGTTAATTTTTACAAATTTGTAACATAGGAAAACTAAATCAGTATTTGATTGTGTTTTTGTCAATTTCTAATTTATCTTATTAATAATAATATGATTAAGCCAATCATATAAAAAAAAATCATGTTTCGTAAAGAGATTTGTGCTAAAACTTTTTGTTCTATTTAGTATTGTGGTAAATATAATTAGAACATGTCTCTAAATTAATTTTTCTTAATATTTTAGTTTGTGCCACATATGACAAATATTTAATTTTACATAATTAAAATTCATACTGTGTAAATGTTTTTGTATATTTAAATATTATTATAATTTAAATTTGTAATTAATAAATATCCTTGAATATATAAATTATATTTTAAATTTACAATGAATAATTTAAATTA
>PYAF01000484.1:14988-28675 GCA_007407185.1 Glycine tomentella | reverse complement strand
TTATATATTTCTATCTCTTTCAATCTAATATATTAACATCAACATCAACAACACATTTAACCTAATCACAAATTATTATATATGATAAGTTTATTAACTTTTATAATAATTACCTTAAAAGTTATACTATGATCTATGATTGGATAAAATGTAAAACTATTCTTCATTGTCAATGCATGTCGATTAAACTCTAAAGTAACTAACTATTCATATAAAGATAAAAAAGAAGCTAATTGAAGATGGTTGAGATCATTTTTTTTTTAATCGTGAGTAGCGATGGAACAAGGCTCATATTTAAAAAAATTCAAAGTTTGAGTCTAGTTTGTTATTTGTCATAAGCTTTATTTTTATATTTGACTTATTTGATTTAACTTTTTAGCCTATTTAAAAGGTCTATTTCATATTAAAGTTTTTATGTAAGTCCAACTTCTTTCTACATGGGCTAATAATAAGGTCCTAGACCATTGAGACGAAAAACTCTACGTAACATAA
This sequence comes from Glycine tomentella, assembly GCA_007407185.1. NCBI lineage: Eukaryota > Viridiplantae > Streptophyta > Magnoliopsida > Fabales > Fabaceae > Glycine > Glycine tomentella. The sequence goes on along the minus strand of PYAF01000484.1, from coordinate 28,183 downwards.
ACTATAATCTTAAAAATGAAAATCATTGTTACTCAAAGCATAACACATAGGTAGAAATATGAGAATTAAGTTTTATAAAAGTGAAATCTCAAATAATTTATATATTTAACTATTTATGTAGGTCAACATGATTAATACTTTGAAATGATTGAATATATGATTTTGATACATTATAAAAAATTAATATAATAATAATAATATAATTTATATTTACTTTAATAATTATTTCCGTTAGATCTAAAAAAACTTTTTAAATGACCTAAAATTTGACGTTTTTAATCAAAGAAGTTTTTATAAAAGCTTGGGTCTAGTTCTGAAAAAGTTTAGTCTAACTATATGTTAGAGCATAAGCTCCTGTCTAATGGTTTGTCCTATTCTCATTCTTAATTATGAGACAAAAAAATATGTGAAATCTACATGCACATCTGAAAGAGAGAGAAAAAAAAAAGAAACTAAATAGTCTGTGAAGAGAGAATATAAGTTTCACTCTTCATTGTGAGTCAAAAACTATGTGTGAAATGCATATGCATACGCAAAAGAGGAAAAAAAAAACTATGTCTAATTAAGAGAGTGAAGAGAATGTAAATTTAACTTTATATTGTGTATTCTAATATATAGAAATAAATCACAGAATTTGCATTAGAACAAACTTTAGGTAAGAAGAGTTAATGATTGATGATGCCCAAACATGCATTTCATCATTTGGTTACAAGTATTAGTTTTTTTTTTCTAAAATGATATTTTATTTATTTATATTTAAATATAAAGAAAAGGACAATAGTGTAACTAACTTGGAATAACTTTCCTATAAGAAAAACTTTTTTTTCAAGCTATAAGCATTTATAAGAGTTTTTTCTATATATTTATAAGAGAAAGAGAAAAAAAATTGTATATAAGACTTTTTTTTCGGATATATTTTAAGATTTTTTTAAAATAAATTTCTCCATAAATAATGTATTGAGCTTTTTCATAAGGTAAAATCAATTTGTGCAACTTAAAGTATAATGACCCTCAAGTCTGGTGCGTCTGGCGTGAGGTACAGTGCTGGAAGCGCCATGGTTTTCTGCAGAAACCAGATGCAGAGGTGCGGCGTGATCTGCGCCAGTGTGGCGCGATCAGCGCCATGCACACTGGGAACTAGCGCTGGTGGCGCCAGGTTCGCGCGATCAACGCCATTATCTTTGGAGGTTAGCGCGGTTGGCGCGGGGGTGGCGCGAGTAGCGCCATAGTTCTGGAGGTTGGCGTGATTGGCGCGGGATTGGCGCGAATGGCGCCATTGTTTCTGGAAGTTGGCGCGATCAGCGCCAGAGTGGCGCGATCGGCGCAGCATGTCGCTCAGACCCAGTATAGTTTTGGGCCATTCTCCATCTTCTTCTTCCTCTGAGCGCCCAGACTCCATGGGAGAGTTTCCAAGCTTCCTAGACCTCCATTTCTTGGCCTAAACACCTTCCTTTGGTCACAAACCTTGCGAGAAACCTTTGGTGAGCTATAATCCTTCATGTCTTTCTCTTAAAAACCCAAAACCAGAGAAGTCCCTATCTCAAGGGAACTTCAAAGAACTCGAGTTCGGTGAGAAACGGCGTCGATTCTTGGACACCTGAGCTAAGAGACGCGGTCCACGAGCCTTTCTTGTCATTATTGAGGTAAGAAACGAGTTCCTCTGGTTAATTTGTGATTTGGGGTTTTGGGTGAATAGTGACCCACTTGAGCTGGGGCTAGAATTAGCCATGGGTCCTGTAGAAAAGTGTGTTTAGAACGGTTTAGTGATGAAGAATTAGCTCCTAGATGTTAGTTTGGTGAACTTGGGTTCTTGGCTCTGAGTTATGCATGTGTGGCTTGTGTTTTGAGTCACTTGATGTTTATATGACATACAAGGGCTTTGTTAATGGTTTTGATGTGCTTGAGAGGCCATATGAACGGTGTCTTGTGTGTGATATGGACCGTTCAAGCCCTATGTGATTTCTTGAGTTGTGGGGCTGTATAGAGCTTAGAGCTCTCTGTATCTGGCTTGCATTGAGTCTGCGATGACTCTGATGCCTTGATTAGACTGAGATAGACCACTGAGAGTCTATGAGATGCCTAGTGAGAGCTGGGCTATGATGAACCTTAAGTTAGAAGACAGGGAGGTTAATATGGATAGGAAGGATGTTTCCTTTCATATGAACAGTTGAAAACCGTTATTGATTGTTTATCTGCATGCCTGATGCAGGGCGTGAGATTCATACTGCTGGTGGTGGTTACCACGAGGCCCAGAGAACCGGTATTGAGCTGAGACCAGGTAAGCTCATCGTTCTTGGGGAATGTTTCCTTTGCTTTTGTTTCACCATTCCCAAAAGGGTGATGGTTTGGTATGCCATGCATTTGGATATTGTATGTTGTTGTTATAATGAGACATGTATGTGATGTTGAGAGAAATGCCATTATGGCATGTTGGCAATTGATGTTAGCTAAACACTATGATAGTGTTATGCTTTGTATTGATTATGAGATGAATGTGATGATAATGCTGTGTGATGTGACAGTATGAGAATTCTCTGGCCAGTAGAATAGGGAACTATGGACCCCTTGGGAATGTGACCCTAATTGGATGATCTTCCTTGGAAAAATCCATAGGCGTCCATGTAATTCCTAAGAGAATATGTCCTTCATTGGATGATCTTTCTCAGGTATGGGCGGGAAAAGCCCTGAGGGAATGTGCCTTTAATTAGATGATCTTCCTCAAGCATGGAAGGGAGAGTCCTGAGGGAATGTGCCTTTAAGTAGATGATCTTCCTCAGGCACTCAATGAGAAGTCCTAAGAGAACGTGTCTCTTAATGGATGATCTTTCTCAGGCAATATGTGACAGGTACATATGTTGTTACCCCTGGACTGTGATATGCATGTAGTGTGGTACATGTGAGCCGTGAAGGCTGATTGTATGAGTGATGTTTATTTGATATTAATTATGTTGTTTGTGTGATTGGAAGTGAACCAGGGGGAGGGAAACCTCCAAGGACCCTGAGTTTACTGAGATTATGATCTCACCCCTGTTAGGGCTCATGTTGCAGGTGATGATACAGGAGTAGCTGATAGATCCCAAGGCAAGAGACCTGAGCAGGGATAGTCTTGTTGATAACCCTAGGCATAGATGACTGAGCATGTTGGTTCACATTTTTTATTATGCCTGTATTTGTACAGTTTTGAGAAAATGTACTTTGCATTGTACCAGAATTCACCATATATGTATATAATGTACATTTGATATTGCTTCAGCTTCCTAATTTTTATTTCGATTATATTGTAACCGCTGCATCATTCTGATATAATAACAATGTTAATACGCCGGGTGCGCACGGGTGTTACATAAAGTTTAGAAAAACTATCTGGAAAAGACTTCTTTAAAAATTAAGTGCATAAATTTGTTTTAATTTATACTAAATTTTTTAATTCAGTCTATCCTTTTAATTTTTTTCTATAGAAATTTATGGAGAAATTTATCTTGTCCAGACCTAAATAGAATAAAGTATAACAATTTTTTCATTCTAAAGTACATCTCTTATTTTAGTGTTTCTTTTAATTATATTTTTTCATTTTATTCCTAAAGATATATCCCTTATTTTAGCATAGATATAATTATTAAATTTCTTTAAATGTGTATACATGCTTTTTTTATTACTTTTAAACCTTCTAATTTACATTTTTAAAATTTAATTATATATTTTTAAGTTTTCATTATATTTTAAATATAGTTTAATTTTAGTTTTAAAACTTTAGTTAAACTTAAATTATTTATATAATGCTCTTGACCATGCTTTTAGGTTCAATGCATTTAAATTAAATTCGCAAATGAGAAAAGTAAAACTAGTCTCTAACTTGTATGAAAGATCTAACCCTTCATTTTGAAAGGGTAAAAGAAAACAAAAAACAAACAAAAATTGAAAAAAAAAAAGAGTAAATTATTAAATTAATTTTCTAAATGGTATATGTATAAATCTACCTTTTTAATTTATGAGATTTTGAAAACTCTTTGTTAATTTCTGGCTTTATAAATGAAAGTTGTTTATTCTATTTAGTCCTTTTTAATTTATTTTTTAATAATCATTTTACACCTAAAATGATTAAAAGTGAATATCGTTCTGTAAAATCAAGGTCTAATAGAAATTTTTTAAATGTCAAGCATTCAAATGTCCAATGCATCGTTAAAAAAATACTAACTCCACAAAATTTATCAGATGTTTGTAATATAAGAAAAACAATAAGAAAAAAAAAAGTTTTTAGAACCAATTGAATATTGTTATAAGAATACGAAGAAAACTATGAGAGATGAAAAATAACACTATATAATGATAAAAATCTAAAACTTAATTTAATTAACTATATTATATTGATTTAGGACATGTTTATTGCATCGAAAAATTAAAGTTTATACTTTCTAAGAATATACATTTTAATATAAGTTTATGACTAAAACATTTAAATTGTATTCAACCCCTCAAAAATATTTTTATCTAAATTTATCATAAAGTTATTTAAGATAATTACTTTTTTTTAGGTTTAAATTTATTTTTAATCCTGATAAAATAAAAAGATTTATTTTAGTCCTTAAAAAAATCTTTAGTTTTCATTTCTTAGAAATCGAAAATCATTACTTTTGTCCATATTATTATGTGACACTCGTTAATTGTATATATGTTAAACAAAATTTTAAATGATTATTCCATTAGTAAATAAAAATAATTTTAGATTAACGAGTGTCACATAATAATATGGACAACTACACCATCGCTTGTGTTGAAAGCTTGTGCTGCCCTTAGAGATTGTTCTTTGGGGAAAATGGTTCATGGGTACAGCTCAAAATTGGGTCTTGTGTTTGATATCTTTGTGGGTAATAGTTCGATGGCAACGTATTCTGTGTGGGGATGTGGTTGCTGCAAGGCACGTGTTTGATGAAATTCCTAGGTTGAGTGCAGTGTCTTGGAAATTGGAGTGTGATGATATCAGGGTTTACCAAAGTGGGTGATGTTGATTCATCTAGGTTGTTCTTTGATGAAGCACCTGAGAAGGATAGGTGAACTTGGGTTGCCATGATTTCCGGGTATGTGCAAAATAGTTGCTTCAAGGAAGGACTCTATTTGTTTCGTTTGTTGCAGTTGACTCATGTGGTTCCTGATGAGTCTATATTTGTGAGCATTCTTTCTGCATGTGCTCATTTGGGGGCTTTGGATATTGGCATCTGGACACACAGATACTTGAGTTGAAAAACAGTGCCGTTGAGCATTCGTTTGAGTACTAGTTTGCTAGACATGTATGCTAAATGTGGGAATTTGGAGTTGGCTAAAAGATTGTTCGACTCGATGCCGTAGAGAGACATTGTGTGTTGGAATGCCATGATTTCTTGTTTGGCTATGCATGGAGATGGAGCAAGTTCCCTCAAGCTGTTTTCAGATATGGAAAAGGCTGGGATAAGGCCTGATGATATAGCATTCATGGCTGTTTTCACTGCTTGTAGTTATTCAGGAATGGCACATGAAGGTTTGAAGTTGCTACATAAGATGTGTAGTGTGTACAAAATTGAGCCTAAGAGTGAACATTATGGTTGTCTAGTTGACTTGTTAAGCTGAGCCGGGCTTTTTGAAGAAGCAATGGTTATGATGAGAAGGATAACTTCTAACTCATGGAATGGCTCAGAAGAGACATTGGCTTGGAGAGCATTTCTGAGTGCATGCTGCAACCATGGACAAGCTCAACTAGCCGAACGCGCGGCTGAAAGACTCTTGCGGTTGGAGAATCATAGTGAGGTCTATGTTTTGCTTTCTAGTTTATATGCAGCATCTGGGAAATACAGTAATGCCAGAAGGGTGAGGGATATGATAAGAAACAAACGGGTGGACAAGGCACCTGGTTGCAGCTCAGTGGAGATTGATGGGGTTGTGAGTGAGTTCATTGCTGGTGAAGAAACGCATCCACAAATGGAGGAAATACACTCAGTTTTGGAGAAATTGCATATGCAGTTAGACTAGAATCATTATATTATTCAGGGATCAACCAGTTCCATTAGCTGGTTCACTAATTTAGAACAAGTCTATTTGTTTTACACAGAGGAACCAGACACATTGAAGTTGAAATTTGAAAATGAAATACTCATTAGACCAAAACAGAGAATAAATTAATTTGTAAAACACAAAAATTTATAGACCCATTACATTTCTGCAGTTGAAATTCAATATTTAAGTTTTTAAAAATGATAAAAAAATGAAAAGAATCTGAAATTTAATTAAAATCTGGAACTGTTTTGAATAGCTTCTCGTAAAATTAACTACTTTCAAAAAATAATTTTTATAATTGTAAACAAATATAAATTAGATTTTCTTTAAAAAAAACATCTAAAGAATAATCTAGTGGTTAATTTATACTGGGAACACCTTTTATCTTCTTTTTTCTAATCTGCAACAAAACGGTCCATACTACCCGTCATTAGACTTGCATGTTTAATTTTACTTTCTATTCAAAACAACTTACAATTAGAAATTTACCAAAGCAAAGCAAAATTAAAAATAATATTTTAAAAATTTTGTTTAAAATTTTTTCCCCAAAAAATACATTTTTATTTCTTTAATATGCTTGGATAACATTATTAAAATAATTAAAATCTGAAAAAGTATCAGATTTTAGGTAAGTAGTCTAAAACTACTACTTTAAGCTTTTAGACAACTACCCTTTATCCAAACTAAAACACGCAAGCATTTGCCATGGTTTCAACTTATACTTTCGATTCTGAATAAACTTAAATACAACGAATATATCATTCGTGGAAAGCATTTGCCTAAATACAACGAATCCCCTTTCATTAAAAGGGAGAGCCTGATGGAGATTCATTTTAGCTTAAATATTTTTAGTCATTGAATTTGAAAATATATCATTTTTAGTACTCCAAATTAAACTTGCATGTTTAGTCCCTCAAATTCACAAAATACTTTTTTGGATCCCTCTTGCAGTAAAAAAATCACCACAAATTGTCCATTCAAACATCCAAAAATAAGTCACGAGACTAAAAATATTTCACAAATTTGAAAGACTAAATAAATACATTTTAATTTGAAAGAAATAAAGACAAGCCCCAAATTTGAAGGATTAAAATCATATTTAAGTTTTTCATTTTTTGCACAGTAATATTACATTTTATTTAAAAAATATGTAACATCATTCCTCAATTTTTGAAGTTGATATCAAGAGTCCAAGACTATCTTATCTATAATACAACTTTTTGGAGCGTGGGAAGCTCTTAAACAGTACACTTAAAACGACTGTTTTACTATAACAATATAGATTTTGACAAAATTGAATTACCTATTTGGCTATTTCATTGAGATAATTAGAGGAAAAATTGTTTCAATAATTCTACAAGTACACTTCCTGAAGAGAAAAAATTATAAATATTTAGAGCTTTCATTAAACAAGGAAGTCTCCATCAGAAACTTCAAGCACTTTATGGAAACCAATGGGATTGACACCGGGCCGGAATGCATTTCCCTCAATGTACCTGCCAAGAGCATATAATTACTCAGTTCAAAGAACAAGATAATTGATGATTTGCACTACTTTGTTGGAAACTCACATTTCTTTCAAAAATGGATGCTTGTAAAAGGGTTCAGGAATTCTCCCTGAAAACTGATTGTGATCCAAGTACCTGAAATCAAGATTAAAAATAAATCAAAATTCTCAAAACTTCACAAAGAAGAAAATCACGTTTCTTGCAAGTGTTTGAGAAACATATTTGTCAATCTAACTAGCAGATGGAAAGGAATTAATAGCAAAGTTTCAATCTCCATTTTCCAATTTCCACATAAAATTAGAATTCAGAGTCAAGTGTATAGTATTGAAGCTCATAGTAGCGCATCAAGACCATACTTTGTCAGCGAGAATTAATAAATGAAAGCAAGTAAAACATGCGTTTGTAGTTCTTATATCGCATTAAGAGAACTCAATGCCTAAAAGTCAGGGTTTGCAAATCTCAAGACCAAAAAGGGCAGACATATACTTGCATGAATTTCTATGACATCTAAACACTGTTGTTGCAATTGCCCACGCCATTGGATTTTCTAGGATCTATCAATTGCAAAGAACTTTTTTTGTGGTAAACCCAAAGAACAACAATATCAATAATCTTATCCCACTAGGGAAGGTGCACTATACAGATAACACAATGCCATTCATTATTCATCTTACAGGCTTCTTTTACTTCTCCAACTCAAAATCCACATTAATAAGTCAAATTTTGTTTGTCCTCTTAGCATTCTAATCCTTCCATACTACAGGTCAATCCTTACCCATCATTGAAAAGCTTAAAAAAATAGTTTTCTCATCTTTCTTTGATATCATGATCTATATAACTAAAACTTTTTCTTCAATACCCCTTAGTACAAATTTCTTGATTTTCTTTCCCTATTTTTGACAAGCTTATATATCTTTTGTTCTTCATTCTTTGTTCCACAATCTTGCTAAAACTCCTCAAAAGCTTTGAATGGTGTCTCATTCACAGCTTTCCTTGTCTCATTTCTAGCCTTTCAGTATCTTGCCCAATTTTCAGCATTATTACACTCGTGTAAGTCCTTAAAACATCCCTTTTATTTCATACCTTGAACTCTTACATTCCACCGCTGAGATTCCTTATCTTTCTCCGAAACTTTTGATTCACCCAAGTCTACTTTAACAACTTTTCTAGCCTTAGACATCTAATCATCCCAAATAAGGTTAGCATTACCTTATGATTCTCAATTACCTTCCTCCGATAATTTATTCTTCAAAGTCAAATCTTACCATCATTTAATTCTTTGATTCGTAACTAGTCAGTTTTTCTATTTGTAGCTATTAAAATGATTACCAAGGATCAAGACACTATGTTGTGTAGCAAGACTTTCTCATAGAATCACCTTGCAAACTCTTAAATCAAAACTCCTTAACAAAAAAGAATTAATTTGCGACCTTGAGATTTCACTCTTATAAGTGATTAGATGTTCCTCTTGCTTCTTAAAACCCACATAAGGCCCAAAAAAAGTGAGCACCCTTGTTCATTTGGTGATCCATAGAACAAGTGCATAAATTAATATTAAAAGACATGAAAGTTGCAAACAAATAGGAAATTGAGGGTTCACTGTAAGAAAAAAGTGAGCACCCTTGTTCATTTGGTGGTCCATAGAACAAGTGCATAATTTAATACTAAAAGACATGTAAGTTGCAAAAAAAATAGGAAATTGAGGGTTCACTGTAAAAAAAAAAAAAAAAAAAAAAAAAAAAAAAAAAAAAAAAAAAAACATTGAACCCCTATTTGACGTACAACACTTTTAATGCAGATTCAAAATTCAAATCAACTGCAGAAAGACAAACTTACAAGTATGTCAATTTAGGAATATGAGCAACGGTGGATGGTATAACTCCTGACATTTTGTTGTAGGATAGGTACCTGCCTCCAGCATACAATCAACACATTATGGAAATTCCAAGGAATAAGAGATAGATCTTGAGAACAGCAAAATTATTGTATAGCAACACTATCTCCCCCCACCCCACCCACCCACACACACACACACACACACACACACACAAAGGAAGGAGGGAGAATGATAAGTGGTACACAGAGAAATAAGAAAAAGCAACACTCACAAGATCTCAAGACTAGTTAAGTTAGCAAGTTGTGCAGGTATTCCTCCAGTAAAATAATTATTGTTTAGATACCTGGTTACAGAATAAAACTTGTTAAAATTTAGAGAACAATGAATTTTATTTAAGATCAAAGGAAACTATATGGAGGAAAATAATTCACCAGCAATAACTTACAGATTGCGTAGTGCAGGAAAGCAACCTTCAATACGAATGAGTTCCCTTATGGTACCCACTAAATGATTGTTACCAGCATCCCTATAAGCATAACAGTATTATAATTATAATGAGGAACAATTGAGTAAGATATAAATAGTGTACTCTGCATTAGGAGATTATCAAAATGAATTGATTATTACAAGTGCCGAAGATTTTGCAGTGTGCCCAATTCCGGTGGTATTCTTCCAGTTAAACGGTTTTCATGGAGATAAAGATAGCGAAGGTCTGGAAGATTTGCTAGCTCCTTCGGAATTTCTCCCTTGAAATTGTTGAAGCTTAGGTACCTGCATAAAGATATGACATCTCAATTGTAAAAAAATATGAACAATGGTGAAAGAAAGACAAGCAAGCCCAGAGATATTAAGAAAGTTAAAGTTACTCACAGATGTGTTAAACTTTTAAGCTCGCCAATTTCTGGAGGAATTGCATCCTGTAGTTTGTTCCACCTCAAATTTCTGGGAAGAAACAAAGACCAATAATGAACCATATATTCCACATCTTAGAACCAAAATTATCAACGATCAACAATTGTTTGCATAAAGGCAGGGTTAAAGGTTAAATCTTCATAAATAAACAACAGTTTCTAACATTTAAAAAAAAAAAAAAAAAAAAAAAAAAAAAAAAAAAAAAAAAAAAAAAAAAAAAAAAAAAATAAAAAAAAAAAAAAAAAAAAAAAAAAAAAAAAAAAAACTGTCTGTCATTGTACTGCATCATATCAAAATACAAGTTTCAAAACAAAATGCAAGGAGAAACCACAACTGAAGAGGGATCAGAAAATTCATACAATATTTTAAGACGCTTCAACCGTCCAATTTGAGGAGGAATAGGCCCTGTCAACTTGTTATTGTGAAGGTCACTGCCATAAGCACACAGTAAATCAATTCATAGGAAATATATTCAAAAGCAAGAACCAAAATGGAAGCCCTTCAATGCCACACATATTGCAATTTAAAACAAAACCAAATGTAGATAAAACTGCAGCCAAACAATGCATCATCTTATCAGGTGTATCTAAATCTTCCATTCATACTCATAGTTTTGTAACAAGCCAACAAACGCCAATCAATTAAACAACCGTATCTCAATCCTCCCTAGTGGGCTTTCAAACATCCAACTCCAACACAACCATATGCATTAACCCAAAACAGATATTTCTCAACCTTTTTCAAGGATCAAAACTTAATGAAACATAAGTTCAAAAAAGACACTTACAGCCGTGTAAGATCCAACAAGCTGGTAACGGCAGTGGGAAAAGGTCCAACAATCGACACTGCATACACCTCACTGCAAACAACCAAATCTCAATCTTAATTACACCAACTCCACACACCTCAAATCTCAACCACAACAACTGAACTTAAAAATCAAAACCTTTTTTTTCATTAATTCCAAAAAAAAACATTATTTTTTCATTTTTTTTTTTCTATATCGAGTGAAGAACTAAGAGATACGATGCTCACAGCTCGGTAACAACACGATAATCACCGAGAGTGGAACACGTGACACCAGACCAAGGAGGAAGATCCCCATCTCCACATGGGTCATCACCGACCCACGCATACACCACTCTCCACCCAAGCGAAGCCTTGATCTCGTTCAAAGCCTTAACTGCAAAATTCCCCAGAGAAACGAAACACATAAACGACTCCGACCCATCACGTGAAAAAGCGAAAAACGACGACCCAATGGACCGAATTTGAGAAAAGGTGAGAGAAAACGACATGGGTAGGTGCGAGAAGAAAGGGTCTGAGATAATAAGTTAACGTTACCGTCACGCTTGAGGGTCTTGCAGTGCGAAAGGTGGAGAATTGAGAGAAGGGTAATGAGGACGAAGGGGAATGAAGTGAAGGGTGCACGCGCCATTTTGAGGGCGCTTCGAGAAATCGCTCGTTCGTTGTTGTCGCTGTAAATCGGTTTTTCTTTCCTTTATTTGTTGTCGGAGAGTGGAAGCGTAGATCTGAAGTGTTGGTGGTGTTGAGTGAGATGTTTTCTTGTGCGTCTTTAAGTGTGTTTGATTCAGATTTTGCAAAATATAATGGAGATTTGAAGGGAAGAGAGAGAAAGTGCGGGATTTGATTAATTGAAGTTAAGTTGAGAGTGAGCGAACGCGGAATCAAGTTGGAAACTGAACAACCATCCAACACACACATTCGTCAGCGTCGGCACTGAAATTTTATGCCATTATTTTATGCCACACATTACTTTTTCTTTTTTCTTTCTTTTTAATTAGTATATTTTTTTAGATATTGCATTTTGGCCTGTTTGGTTTGGTTGGGATTAGATGACTATGGCCCCTGTATCCGGTTTTTGTCGTTAAAATGGCAAAACAAGAGCGCCACTGCCATTTGTCCATTTTTTTAATAGGCTAGGAATACATATTTTTTAGGAGTATTTTTAGATTATTAGTTAAAAAATTAAAAGGAAAAATATTTATTATGTAAATAATAGGAAGATGTAAAAAAAGTTCGTATATAATGTAATTTTTCGTTTCTTAATAAAAATATTTCTTTAAATTCCTTAACCAATCAATATCTTTAGGGTATCATTAGCATTTATCATTTCTTAATTAATTAAACTTTATTAAAAATTATAAATTGAGGAAAGAGAATCATTAAAAATAATATGAAATGCATAAAATTTTGTCATTTTCAATAAATTCAATAAGTAGGAGAGAATGTGTGCAAAACAGTATGTCAATTATTAAAGGGTGTGTTTCTAACATTTTTCTTTTTAAATAAAATGGTAAAAAATTATATATTAGCAATAAAATAATTTTACAATAGTATTATTCAATTACAAAAATTTCATATATAATAAATTTTTTGACGATTATAATAACTATGTTAAAAATTACACTAATAATAAAATGTAATTGGATGAGAATCTAAAGGCTATAGTCGGTCATTTTAATTAATTTTTAACTTATTTTATTAGTCAAAAACTTTGATTGATTGTTTGACAAACATATTTTTTTAAGTAATTTTTAGCCTTTTCTTAGTAGTCTATAGTGTTTTTTTAAAATGTTGTGTGAAGTATCATGTTTTAAAATGTTGATTACTAGCTTTTAGTTTTTTCATATTTTATTCTTTTTTATCCTTAAAATATTTATTCAATTTTTTTATTATCCTTTTTAAATATGTCATTTTACATTTTTCAACTACTTTAACATTTAATTTGATAGAACGCTCATATTTAATAAGTTAGTTTAAAAACTTTCGAATTACCAACTATTTTTTTATTTTAACTAATTTTGTCAAAAAAAATAGCCAAAATCATTTGGCACTGTGAATATATAGTCATTCAAGTCTTTTTATAATCAATCAAAGTTTTTGACTAATA
>PYAF01000484.1:2934-14888 GCA_007407185.1 Glycine tomentella | reverse complement strand
TGATAGAACGCTCATATTTAATAAGTTAGTTTAAAAACTTTCGAATTACCAACTATTTTTTTATTTTAACTAATTTTGTCAAAAAAAATAGCCAAAATCATTTGGCACTGTGAATATATAGTCATTCAAGTCTTTTTATAATCAATCAAATTAGATCTTATAGTTAGTTCTTTGAGTTATAAGTGTCAGTTAATTTAATTTTTATACTTTAAAAAGAATACACTTTTTTATTGTATAACTAATTTATTAATTTTATGATAAATATCATAAAATTCATTTCAAGAAATATTATGACCAGTTAATAATATAATATTATTTTATACTTGTAGTATATGACAATAAACTTTTATAAAAATGTAAATTTAGTTTCTGAGCTTTAATAATTATTAACGAATTAGTGGAAAGACACGTTTGTAACACTGATGTTGCATTGTTCATAGAATATGGGATATATTGAGTTGTTGCTTGTGTATCCTAGTATCATGGCAATTCCTCATCTCCTCCCATTGTAGCTGAAGCCATAGCTTTGGTTGATGCTATTACCATGGACAAAAAATATGAACCTACATATTGTTTTCGAGCCAGACTACAAGTTGGCCGTTGAGCTTTCAACTAGATCTATGAATTCTATGTTTGATGTCATTCTTCTTAAAGTGTAAGGAGAAGCTCCCCAATATTCAAAAGTTATCGGTTATTTCATTCGGAGATAAGTCATCCATAATTTCAAGGGTGTCTAGAGTTTGTTAGTCGACATGTTTTTTATTTAATTTCAATATGTATTTTGTTTTTATTCTTGTTTATGGTGGAAATTAGTTTAAATATTCAAAATATAATTTTTTATTATTTCTACACTTGATTTTTATCAATTACAAACAATTTATTTTATTTAGTGTGACAGAATCGCAGTTGTAAGTTCTTTTTATTTAAACTAGTAGTTGGTATAACTTTCAATTAAAAGAATTATGAGATCAATTGAAAACATATGAGGTTTTGATATAATCATATAGTATTGCATTGCTATCGGAAATAGCTATTTTGATGTTTATAACTTGTAATATAAATGATTTTCAATAATCAATAGATTCATATGTTATAGATTGAAAATACATTTTTGATCAATATCACAAAAGTAGTTTTCTAGTAAGTTTATTGTTTTTTTTTTACAATATTGTTAGGGTTGATCGAATAAAATTCTTAAAAGGATGTTCGATTTTATTTTATTTCTTTCAATTAAGTATGATAATGCATCAGGAAGGGCTCATTTGGTGATGTTGGAAGTATAGAATAAACAAAAAGATGAACAGGAGATATAAGAGTGATTGATGTCGAAAAGAAAATATCAAATATGATGGACTGATCAACATCTTGGTGATGATTAAAATGATTTGAAAGAAAGATTATCGAGAATTTTAAATAGAACAATCAAAGCAACAATGATTGAAGTAGTTAACGATTATTCAAATTTAAAAAGAAGCGTTGAATAGGTGGCACCATTTGAAAGGAAGGATTGGAGTTTGAGGGCACATGTCACAATCAATTACGAAGACCGATTATTTGTATTTTTTATAAATAGGAAAGAATGAATTTTGTTTATTTGGTTACAAACATTTACATACTTCCTACTATATACCAACTCTGTCGCACTTATAGTTTTTCGGTTCTATGGAGACGTGTATGTTCTTGCCTATTCTTTTATTTTCGATTTTGATCTTTATCTCTATTATACTTTCTATAACTCTTTTTCCTTTCGATAACTACATCTTTTATCGATAACTCATTCTTCTTCCTATAATACCTTCTTTATTGCTTATGATTATATATGTTTTATTTTGTGTTGTAACAATCATACTAATGTGCTCGTAAATGTTATCAATTCAAGTATTTGTTAGATACAGGAGGAACTTGAAGAAGATCAAGATGATGAGGCTATTTGTCTTAGACATATTTTAGCTTTTTACATGTCATTCAATTGAAGGCATATGTAATTTGTTAGTTGTTTAAGAGCTTCATCCTATGATCCTTGCATTGCATAAACATCATTAATTGACATGCATACATTGTTTTTATCAAGTCACATGATTTGTGAAAAAGCTTAAGATTTTCATATTTGCATAAGATGTCAAGTACTTATGGTTAAGTTTTGGAAAAACCACTTTTTACACTGACTTAATCGATTACCAGAATATAGTAATTCGTTACTTAAGCCATAAAGAACTAATTAATCAATTACAAGGTAATGGTAATCGATTACACTATACAAAACACATAATAAGTCTTCCTGTGGTAATTGATTACCATCTAATCGTAATTGATTACATTAACACCTTTTTTAAGGTAGATTGTTTGTGGTAATCAATTACATAGCGGTTTAATCGATTATTTTGCTCATGTATCTTTTTCAAAAAGAACAAAGAACACTTTAATCGATTAAATATGATATTAATAGATTACTTAAGTGAGAGTAATCGATTACATGGACGATTTAATCGATTACATTCAATTGAAACAATTTTCTATAAAAAGTTATTGGATCTTTTTGATTTAAAAATAGAACATAAAAATTGAAATTTTAATTGCTCTCAAAAGCCTTCTGGATTTAAAGAAGATACACTAAGTCTCAAAGCTCTTGTCCCATAATTCAAGATCTTCATTCATCATTGATAGAATTCTTTTTGGACAAGATTTCAAAGGAGTTTCTTGGAGAGCTTGGTCTGAAACTTGCTTTCTATCAACCTTATTCCCGATTGGTAACCACATGCATTTCATTCTTTGGATCATAAGGTTGTATCTCTCTTCTAAACTCTGGTTATAATTCCTTTTTACATTTCAGTTTGTTAGTTGCTATTACAAAAGGGTTCTTTAAGCTTGTCTAGCGTAGGGTTCTCTAGAGGGAAGAGTAGAGAAGGATTTCTCTATGTCTTGTTCATTAGAAGTCTAAAAGGTGTTTAGATTTTAGTTCTTTATCTAGGGTTGATAAAGGGTGATCTTTTGTAAGCTTGTAAAGAATAAATTTTTGTTAATAGTGGAACTCTAGCCAAGGTTTGGTTAGAAGAAACTGGATGTAGCTTTTCTTATTGAGGAGCGAACCAGTATAGTTCTTGGTGTTCTTTTAATATCTTCTTGTTGTCATTGATTGTTAATCTTTTCAATATCAACAGATAAACATTTTTTGTTGTTGCTTTATGTGAAGGGTGAGTCTTGATTGATTAGAAGTTTTTTTTTTAAAAGGGTGTACTTGTGATACGATCCTAAATTCGCTGCTTGTTTCAAAGAAATTTTTAAAGACCCTCTTTTAACCAATTCACCCTACCTCTTGGTTAATTATGTGTGTTCATATTGTTTTCAATTAGTATCAAGAGTAGGTTCTTGAGTATTATTCAAGATCACTATCTTTTTTAAAAGAAAATAAATATCACACAAATTACCTTCAATGAGGGTGTCTCCCTCAATCGTCCTCCGATGTTTGAAGGAAAGCATTTCAGTTTTTGGAAAAATAGAATGCAAATTTTCATTCAATCAAATGAACCCGGTGCTTGGAATGCAATAGAAAAAGGTCATTTGATTCCTATAAAAATTGTTGATAATGAAATGGTTCCCAAGGAGTGGGATGAGATGACAGATGCAAAAAAGAGAGTTGTTCAATATGATTTTAAAGCTAAGAACATGATTACTTCTGCACTTTCTTCTAACGAATTCTTTAGAACTGTTAGGTGTAAAAGCACAAAGGAAATGTGAGAGATGTTGGAAGTCACTCATGAAGGGACAAATGAAGTTAGAAGATCAAGGAAGCATGTCTTGATTCATAAGTATGAAATGCTCAAGATGAACACCACAAAAACATATCTCAGCTCCAAACAAGATTTACTCATATTGTAAATCATCTTCTTGGTCTTGGGAAGACATTTGATGCTGAAGAGTTAAACATCAAAATCTTGAAGTGTCTTACAAGACCATGGCAACCAAAGGTGACAACAATCAATGAATCAAAAGATCTTTCCAATATGTCCATGGCTGCACTATTTGGTAAGCTTCTTGAGTATGAATTAAAAATGTCACAACTAACACATGCAGAAGATCTAGATAAGAAACAAAAGAGTATAGCCTTGAAAGCTACATCATCTAATGTGGAAAAAGAAGAAGACTCAAGTGAAGATGAAAGTGATGAACACATGAACCTAATAGTTAAAAAATTAAGCAAGTTCATGAAGAAGAACAAGAACAGGAAGTTGTCAAAGTTCAACAAAAGAAATGACAACAACAACACCAACTTCACCTGCTTTGAATGTGGTAAGTCAGACCATTTTAAATTTGAATGTCCTATATTTTTAAAGTAGTTAGGTTGAAATGAAATCAAAGAAAGTCTGCAATGAATGGAAAGACAATGTCTCAACAACTTCTGAATCATCAAGTGAAAATGAAAAGGCTAATGTATGTCTCACTTCCACAATTAGTGAAGATGAAAAATTATCAAGTGCTGAATCAGAAGTAAACTCTGAATTTGATCAACTTTTTTATGCTTTCCATGATATGCATGAAGACGCTCAAAAACTTGCAAAATCCAACAATAGACTAAAAGCTAACCTTAGATGGCATGTTACCAAACTTGCAGAAATACAAGCTGAACTTTGTAACTTGAAATAAGCAAATGAAAAAACTTGTTTCAATCTACAAAGCTAATGGGTATGTGTGTGCCTCTTCTTCATCAAATATAGATAAATGAAAAGTTTTACAAAAAGAATTTGATGATTTCAAAAGGAGTCAATCTGAAAAATATATGTTATTGCTCTAAAAAAATTCTTACTTAATTGATCTTTTGAAAAAGCTTTATAGAGGAAAATGCACTTTAGATCAAATGCTAAGTGTACAAAAGTATGCTGAAGATACTTCTGGTTTGGGTTACAAACATGGAGCAAAACCTTTTGGAAAAACAAAGTTTGTACCACCAAAATAGAAGAATCAAATAGGCTTTCCAAAAACAAAGTATAAGCAAATGACTCATTTTGAAAGAGTATCAAAATTTGTAACTTGCAATTACTGCATGAAGAAAGGTCATACATCTCATAGGTGCTATGCTAGAAGGTTCTATGTGCCTAATGGAGATTGCATTTGGGTTCCAAAGAAAAGGAGAAAAATAGCTAACCCTTATGGATCCAACCTGAATTGGGTATCTTTCTTTGTTACTTGATTTAATTGTTACATATGTTTCTTAGAGAAAAATCATCAGTATGGTACCTAGATAGTGGATGCTTTAGACATATGACAAGTGACATGACCATGCTTACAAATTTGACTCTAAAAGATTGAGTATTTGTCACTTATGAAGATAACAATAAAGGAAAATGAGAAGGAAAGAGATGAATCAAATGCAGAGATTGATCAGTCAATCACCTACTTAAAAGTCAATGGAGTGGACATAAGCACATTGAGATTAAGCATTATTTCCTCATAGATCACATCCAAAAGGATAATTGTTCAATTGAGTTTGTTGATACAAATAATCAATTGGCATAGATTTTATGCTCTTAGAAACATGATAGGTATCCTTGATGAGTCTAATATATGCTAGCATGCTTATAATATGTCTTACTACATCATTTACCACTTAAAATTGGCTATGCATCTCATATGATTGAAATTGGAAATCATGATGAAATACACTATTCAATCTACATAATTGTCTGAATTAGTCGATTACTATGCAAAATAATCGATTATTTGAGGTTTGGAGACAATTTAGAAGCAAAACTTTGATGCAGTAATCGATTACTCTAACGAATTAATCGATTACACAACATATTATTGAAGTAGTTAACGACTTGGTAATGATTAAAATGATTCGAAAGAAAGATTATCAAGAATGTTAAATAGAACAATCAAAGCAACAATTATTGAAGTAGCTAACAATGATTCAAATTTAAAAAGAAGCGTTGAATAGGTGGCACCATCTGAAACGAAGGAATGGAGTTTGACGACACATGTCAATCAATTACAAAGACCGATTATTTGTATTTTTTTATAAATAGGCAAGAATGAATTTTGTTTATTTGTTTACGAAATTTACATACTTCCTACTATATACCAACTCTGTCGCACTTATAGTTTTTCGGTTATATGGAAACATGTATGTTCTTTTCCATTTCTTTTATTTTCAATTTTGATCTTTATCTCTATTCTACTTTCTATAACTCTTTTTCCTTTCGATAACTACATTTTCTATCGATAACCCATTCTTCTTCCTATAATACTTTTTTTATTGCTTCTGATTATATATGTTTTGTTTTGTGTTGTAACAATCATACTAATGTGCTCGTAAATGTTACCAATCCAAGTATTTATTAGATACAGGGGGAGCTTGAAGAAGATCAAGATGATGAGGCTATTTGTCTTAGACATATTTTAGTTTTTTACATGTCATTCAATTGAAGACATATGTAATTTGTTAATTGTTTAAGAGCTTCATCCTATGATTCGTTGCATTTCATAAACATCATTAATTGGCATGCACGAATGGTTTTTATCAAGTTACATGGTTTGTGAAAAAGCTTAAGGTTTTCATGTTTGCATAAGATGCCAACTACTCATGGTTAAGTTTTGGAAAAACCACGTTTTACACTGACTTAATCGATTACCAGAATATGGTAATCTATTACTTAAGCCATAAAGAACTAATTGGTAATCGATTACACTGTACAAAACACATAATAAGTTTTCCTGTGGTAATTGATTACCATCTAATCGTAATCGATTACATTAACACATTTTTTAAGCTAGATTGTTTGTGGTAATCGATTGCATAGCGGTTTAATCGATTACTGTGCTCGTGTATCTTTTTCAAAAAGAACAAAGAACACTTTAATCGATTAAATATGATATTAATCGATTACTTAAGTGAGAATAATCGATTACATGGACGATTTAATTGATTACATTCAGTTGAAACAATTTTCTATAAAAAGTTGTTAGATCTTTTTGATTTAAAAATAAAACATAAAAAATTGAAATTTTCATTGCTCTCAAAAACCTTCTGGATATAAAGAAGATACATGAAGTCTCAAAGCTCTCGTCCCATAATTTAAGATCTTCATGCATCATTATATAATTGTTTTTGGACAAGATTTGAAAGGAGTTTCTTGGAGAGCTTGGTCTGAAACTTGCTTTCTTTCAACCTGATTCCAAATTGGTAACCACATGCATTTTCATTATTTGAATCATAAGGTTGTATCTCTCTTCTAAACTCTGGTTGTAATTCATTTTTATATTTCAGCTTGTTAGTTGCTATTACAAAAGGGTTCTTTAATCTTGTCTATAGTAGGGTTCTCTAGAGGGAAGAGTAGATAAGGGTTTCTCTTTGTCATGATCATTAGAAGTCTAAAGGGTGTTTAGATTTAAGTTCTTTATCTAGGGTTGATAAAGGGTGATCTTTTGTAAGCTTGTAAAGAACAAAATTTTGTTAATAGTGGAACTCTGACCAATGTTTGGTTAGAAGAAACTGGATATAGTTTCTCTTGTTGAGGAGTGAACCAGTATAGTTCTTGGTGTTCTTTTAATATCTTCTTGTCATTGATTGCTAATCTTTTCAAGATCAACAGATAAACATTTTTTGCTATTGCTTTCTGTTAAGGGTGAGTCTTGATTGACTGAAATTTTTTTAAAAAGGTATACTTGTGATACGATCCTAAATCTGCTGCTTGTTTCAAAGAAATTTTTAAAGGCTCTGTTTTAACCAATTCACCCTCCCCCTCTTGGTTAATTGTGTGTGTTCATATTATTTTTAGTATTATTTTACACTTATTTACAAAAAGTGTTTACATTTGTGAGAATCAATTATTATAATTTGAATACTCATTTTATACTTGTCATAAAGTTTATTCTCATAATAGGTTTATAAGATACACTTTGCTAAATTGAAAATCTAAGATTGCTAGATTGAAAACAAAGAACCCACTAAGTGTAACACCTCGACTTACCATCTTATTATTATTGATTTTTAATGAAAATTTCTTTGCCAATTTGCTAGAAATTATTGAACCAAAGTTACTATTAACTGATATTCAAAAGATTTTTATGTCTGGTTAACATTTATAACTAAAATATACTGTAGAATAAAATACAAACTGATATAGATTCTATTACATAGTACAAATAACTAAAATATTTGTTACAACAAAACATCCTCAACCAAACATCTTCAACTAAGCATCTTTAACAAAATCCTTTCCTTAGAAATCAGTTTGTCAATCCTTCTTTACTATTCATCTGCTCACCCAAATAAAATTGGGGTCATAGCAGGTGTCAACCACAGACATAAAAATATAGGGTAAGTTTATGATAAACATAATTTAAGTAACAGAATATATCAATATGCAGATATTTATAACAACATCATCAAAGATGCATGATTCTCTTATACTCTTATCATGATGCATGATTCTTTTAAACTCTTTCAATATTTGGTACCAATTGTCAAGATAGCCCCATCCCTGTGGCACAGAACTTATCCGACCAGTCAGGGTCTCCCGGTGTTACACAGGTTCTCACCCACACTTTATGTGATCATCATGGGTGGTGTGATTCCCCACCGCAAGAGTTACCCCCAGCTAAGACACCTTTTGTCTAAACGCACGGACTCAGTTCCTGCAGCTATCTGAGAAACCTCCTCTTTGAGGAAACTCTTATATATACCTCCTCTCTGAGGCAACTCTTATATACATCTCCTCTATGAGGCAACTCTTATGCCCATGAGACACATGAAACTGATTCAATTAATTTATAACTCTTTTCATTTTATCACCTCATATTTATTTTCAACATCAGTTCTTCAATCACTGTCTCATATATTTTATTCGGAAATTCAACATAAATCAAGTACAGAACTCAGCTTGATATTCATGTACAGAAACTCAACATATCATTCATGTACAGAGGTTTAGAGAAACACTCAACAACACATGAAATTTCATTCAAACACTCAATCATGTTACTATTACTCAAGTCCAACAATTTCTCAGATACAAGTTATACTACACAAGACTTCAAGCACTTATTCAAACACAAACAACATTTAAACTATCTTTATCATAAACAACACTTAAACTATCTTTATCATAAAGCTTCCCTATACATACCTTGTAACTTCTTTTAAAGCTTGTCTTTCTCTTCCTAGAATGGCCAACTTTACACGTGATTTCTTTAAGATGGTGGGGTCTTTTCCTACTTAATTTAGGCTTGAAAAGGAGAGGATGAAAATAAAATGAAAGGGATGTAAGAGAGGAAGTTCACGTGTGGCTTCTTGTAGAAGGGTGGTCTTGAAAATGACCTCCACTTAGGACCTCCCTTCCTTTATATAGTGGTTGGAAATTGATATAATATTCAAGGACATTTTTACCCTTCCTAACTAATTACCTTCATTTAGTTCCATCTTAACTTAGTTGCTTCTTATTCCATTAGATTCTAACTAAGTTCATCATTATTCTTTTACTTTATAAAAATATCTCCTAAGCCTTAATGATTTCTTTTACAAGTGTCCATTACAAGTGTCCACCACTTTACAAGTGTCCTTACACTTGTCCAAGCTCAAGAAACTTCTCCATCTTCCTTGCTTTTCATGTGGACAAGTTCTTAGCCAAGGGAAGATTTTTATTTTCCTTTCATATATATATATATATATCATGTTATCTTTTAAATGAAGAAAGATAATCTAGTTTCATTTTTACCTTATGGCATTTTCTAGTAGGAAGTCAAGTTCAATTTGAACTCTTCTACCTAAAGATAATATTGAATAATATAATTCTAGAGTTTTCCAGAGACTAACTTCAATTACAATATAAATTGCCCATAAGTAGTCTATGTAAAGTCCAAAGTGCTACATAGACTTTACATATAAGACTACTCTTATCTTAATTCTGATTGTTCCATACTACTTCTGATCATCAAAATTACTAAACCATTTTATTAGATAAGTCTATACATCCTATAATTAAGAGAAAATTCCATAGATCTTGTCTATCATTTTTCCATATTTTTCTGATGCTTGAATTCTTCTGAATAAAGTTTCAAAGTTATTATCTTATAAAATTCATAGAAATTCTATTCTAGGGTTTTCTGTCACAAAGTATTTTGATAATCTGTCATCTAAGAGTATTCTGTAATTTCATCAGGTTTTCACAAAATTTCTAAGAATGTCTCAGACAATTTTAGTATCAAGGGTATTATGATAATTTCTAAAGTATCTAAGGGTATTTGTGTAATATTTACCTTAAGGACATTTCTGTAATTTCTGCTTTAAAGTAAGGGTAATATGATCATTTCTCTTCAAATATTTTTGTAATATCTCTAATTAATATTTCACCCAAATAATTTAAATATAGACTAATCAAATTTCACATAACCTAACACTCACATCAACAGTTGCACAAAAATAATTCATACAATATATTTGCAGTTATTGAAATATCAGGGTGTTACACTAAGTATTTTTGTTTAGTATAATTAGTCATATTATCAAATTCTTATTTGTTGATTTATAATTTTTCAAACTTAATACCAAAATTCTCCATCAACAAATACATTTTGTTTGAAACAAGTAAATGTAATCAAATTCAAGTAAAAGAAGTATAGTTACAATGAAATTAGATTAAAAGACTTGTAAAATAAAGTACTTTGTAAGCAAATCAAATTTAAATGCAAATAAAGATGAAATGACAGAAAAGTAAATTGTTGTCAATATGTAAATTGAATTGAAATGAAATCATTAATTAAAATGACACAAATGTAAAGTACTTGAAATGTAAAATAAAATTAAAGTGTAAAATAATATAAAAATTGCTAAAAAGAAAATGAGTTTGAGTTTCAAGAAGAAATCTAGAATAATAGAATTGCATGAAATGTAAATTGATCAAAGAAACAACAGTGCAGGAATTGTAAATTGCATCAAAGTATGAGTTGGAACATACACATTTCCTTGGTAACTATTAGTCATTTTTCTTGTGCAGCATGTTGATGTAGAGGTATTTGTGTGATCTTTGTAACCAAGGAAAAATGATCACCATTATGCCTATTTATAGTTTAATTCGACTCAACGGTCAATTGATATGATATGTAGAACTATACAATTTATTCAAAATAACTATCTTATGATGTTGTCACTTGTATCTTCGCGTTCTCTATCGAAAAACCGTTGACAACCATCTTCGTGCATTTGATCGAAACAACATGTTTTTGATGATCTTTTCTTTGTCTTTTCGATGAGCAAGTAACTTTTTAACATTGTTTTCAAAAATAGTCTTCATCTTCTAAGTTTAGTCTCTTCGATTTATCATTGAACCAAATCAACCCATGTCATATTTGATTGATATTCAAACGTAATCTTAGTATCATGCTCTTTCATTCTATTCAATTTTCATACATAGAAAATTTTACTTACACCCCTAACAATTCTAAATGAAATAATATGAGCTTCTTGCAATAAAAAAGTTTTTTAACAAAAAATAAAATATAGTTAAGGAATGTAAATAATTTCTAGAAGAGTTATATAATAAGTTAATAATTGTTATGATTGAATAGTGGTTTTCATAACAAGTTGATGGGAATTCATTTATTGTTTGTATAGAATTATTTCCTAAATTTAACATTTAAGGATGACAAAAAAAAATATACCCACAATTAAAATCCTACACATATTGTAAATGGTAAAATTGATAACTAAATAAGTATTTGGGAATAATTTAAATAGATTTTTTCTCCACCCATCTATAACAAGTATAATGACCCTCACAATTAAAGTGTTGAGACAAAGATTAAATGAAGGAAGTAAAGATTAAGTAAGTGTTACAAAGTTTAATTATGCCAAGCAAGTCAAGTAAAACTCTTATTATAACATATATATATGATAAAAGTATATTGGGTCGATTTGACCATTTCATGAAGTTAAGAGTGAATGCAATAGTTTTGAGTTA
>PYAF01000482.1:42144-58688 GCA_007407185.1 Glycine tomentella | reverse complement strand
CACTTGTTTGTAGTATTTGTGAATGTCGTATGTGATTACGTTGAGGTCAGCCTATGTGATGGCTTGAGATATTAAATGCATTGAAACCATGGGGGGTGTATGGCATTACCCTAGCAAGGACGAGTTGATCCTGGGCCAGGCCATACATTGATGGTGCCTATGGTAATCTAAATGCATTTGGATATAATTAAATACCCATGGGGGTGTATGGCATGATCCTAGCCAGGATGAGTTGATCTTGGTGATCGAAGGTCGTACTCGGTCAAATTAATACAATTAAATGCAGTACTAGGCAGTGACTCCTAGGTTGTCTCTCAAGGATCAATTATCTGCATTAAGGGATTAAACATGTGTAACATCCCCAAAATTATAAAAATGTGATGATAATTGGATACAAGTGTGTTTAGAGAAAAATAACTATATCACTCTTTTCAAGAAGTAGAAATTACTAGGAAACCCTTAAGATAAAAATTACAAAAATGCCCTTGGACATTTTTGAAAATGACAAAAATGCCCCTGAGGTCAAAATGACCAAAACGCCCCTGGATATTTTTGAAATTACCAAACTGCCCTTAGATATTTTAGAAAGATATTTTAGAATAGAAATGTACATAAATGCCCTTGAATATTTTTGAAAAGACAAAAAACACCCTTAGATATTTTAGAAAGATATTTTAGAATAGAAATGTACATAAATGTCCTTGAATATTTTAGAAAAGACAAAAACACCCTTAGATATTTCGAATAGATATTTTTATGATGGTAATAGAGAATACTCTTAAATAACAGACTATTGAAATAGTTTATGACAAAAGGCCAAAAGTTAAATAAGGCTTTCTTAAGCATAAAAAGATATAAAAAGAAGAAAATTTATGTTCCCATCCCTAGGTGTATAGAAGATGACAAGTTATAGAGAGGTTGTTTGAATTGCGTGTAATGGAGTGATTCTGAAATGAACCCGAAAACCTGTTTTAATAAAATTATCATTAGAGCTTATTTAACCGTTGGATCTTTCTCAAATTTTAAATCAAGCTTCCTAACCCATATATATAACTTTTGACCGTTGGGATTGTACAAATAATGTCTGAAACATGAGAAATTAATTTTTTACTAAGACATAAAATTCTAGAAAAAGGGATGCTCGCCCAGGCGAGTGGAGTAGGCTATTTTTGGTCGCCCGGGCGAGTTAAGGCGGTGCTGAGCAAGTATATAAGGCTCCAAAGGCACGAAAATGGGAGAATCAAGCCTCCCAAGAGCTCTCAAAACTTCCCCAACCTCTTTCCATCACCCTCTACCACCCAAAACCTTCTCCAAGAAGAAGTGTTGCATCTCTTTCATCCTTTGTTTTTCATCCTTTCATCTCCTACATCCTTTTCACCTTTCATTTTCAAGTAGACTAAAAGCAAAGCATAAGCCTTGTCACTTTGAAATCTCACGTGGAACTAGGAGCATTTAGAAGGATATCAAGAATAAAACTCCCTTGAGGTAGGTGAAGTTAACTCTCTAGTTAATCAATGGTTTAGGTTAATTTACATGTTTTAGTATACTGATTTATGGTTGGTATTTAGGCTTGAATTTCGTAATGTTTAAAGGTTATTCTTTGATGAGAATATGTTGATTTAAGTTATAATATAGGCTATGATTTATACCCATCAATAATAGTGAAGTATGGAAGTCTATTTGATGATCTTTTGATGTGATATTAATGAGACTTTAGACTGTCTGTTTATATTTTTATGGATAAGTTTTGATTTAATTCTTGAAGTAGAGGATGAATGGTGTGAAGTTGAATGGTTTGAATACTTGATGATTTGATTTTGAGGATTAATTATTTTTGAAGATTAATTAGTGTATACTAGGTGTGAATCTTTGCTTGTAAAGGTTTAAAGGAATTAGATATTATTTATATTGAGGATTATTAGTTAGACTACTAACATAATTTTTGTGGTTAAGATTATTCTCTGGTTATGCATAAGTTTGGCAAAAATCTTACTCGATTAAGATATGGTGGTGTAACCATACATATGATATATATGATGATGATATGATCTGTGTTTTGATTAAGCATTTGATTTTTCATATGGATGATTGATGTGATTAAGATAGGTTGATTCATGTTTCCATGTTTCCAAGTCTAGTACGAGGCTTTGGGGAAACAGAATCTGTTGCTACATACAGTACAATATGTAGTACCCATGGGCAAGGATATATGGCAAAATTCATGCATGTTTGCGTAAGACTATAGCAGCGACCACGCTCAGCGTGGCCACATACAGTACGATATGTGGGAGCCATTTGCCCTGGGATAGTTCATCTCATGCATTCATATAGTTTGCATATTGCTTGTGGATGTGTTTGATTTTTTATGATTTTACTAAGCTAATAATAATAGGGTCGGGATTTAGCTTTGCCTACTGAGAAATTTATTTCTCACCCGAATTGTTTCATGTTTTTTTTTTAGATGGCAATGATGGACAGGTTCCGTGAAGCCTTGGAGTAGTAAAGAAATATAAATCAAGTTATGTATTAAGCTGGATATTGACAAAGTAGTGTACTTGTATTATATAAACTTTTGTATCAGAGACATTGGTTATGCATATTAGTAACAAACCTTTTGAAAATTTTACGTTTTAAATTTTTTACTAATATACGCTTCTTAGAAAATTTATCTTTAAGTAAGAATAAAATTAATAAAGAATAAGTAGAAATTTAGGTCGTTACAGTTTTGGTATCAGAGCGGTTAATCCTGTTAGGTCCTGAGGGGAATGGACTAACTATGCTTTTCTGTGTGATTGTTGTGTGCTTTTCTGTGTGATTGTTTGTGTGTGATTGTTTGTGTTTGTTGAATTCTGACGCACTTTAACTTTATATTGAGCTTGATCACCTCAGTATTTTTGTGAAAGTGAATAGGAATTCATGGCTGCTAGAAGAACTAGAGGAAGAACAGCAACCCAAGCCGGTGGCAATAGTGAAGAAGTTAATATTCTTCATGAGATGCTAGCGGCTATGCGAGAGCAAGCGGCTGCTGTAAACCAACAAGCAACTGCAGCAAGTCAACAAGTTGCGGCAGCTACTCAAATGATGATGCAAATGAATCAGAATAATAATAATCATCAAGATAGTAATAATAATTTTAATCAACATAATAGAAGGCAGGAAACTGATATAGAATATCATAAGTTTGTTGAGTTTAGAAAGTCTAATCCACCAGTCTTTAGGGGGACTTTTAATCCAGACATGGTTGAAGAATGGATTAAGGAAATAGAAAAGATATTTATTGTACTGAAATGTTCTGACCAACAGAAAGTAACCTATGCCACTTATATGTTACAATCTGATGCTGAGTATTGGTGGAACAGTCACAAGCAAATTTTGATAGGAAATGGAGTAGAAATTACCTGGGAAGTATTTAAGACAGCCTTCTATGGTAAGTATTTTCCTATCTCAGTGAGAAATGCTAAGGAGCTCGAATATCTTAAGCTTGAACAAGGTAATAGTAGTGTGTCGGAATATATTGCTAAATTTGAGGAATTAATTAAATTTTCCTCCACCTACCAATATAACCCTGATGAATACTGGAAGTGTATGAAGTTTGAAGGGGGATTGAGGGAAGATATGTTAGAAAAAGTAGGACCCTTAGAAATTAGGGAGTTTGGTGTTCTAATAAACAAGTGTAGATTAATAGAAGAGTATAAAAGGAGGTCTGCTGAGAAAAGAGAGTCCAGTAATAATTTCATGAAGAAATTAGGACCCCAACCTTCTAAATTTAAGAATAATTTTAAGCAAAGAAAATTTCAAATAAGGCAGAATTCAGCAAAGGAATGCAACACATGTCACAAGTTCCATGGAGATAGGCCATGCCCCATAGTACAGCCTACTTGTGTGCGATGCGGAAAGATAGGACACCTGGCAAGGGATTGTCGCAATCGCAATAGTGTTCAATGTTTTAAATGTGGAAAGATGGGACACTATGCAAATAACTGCAGAGCTGAAAGTTCCCAAGACACTACACGTCCTCAACATACTGGAAGAGTCTTTACAATGAATGCAGCAGAGGCATCTCAATCTGAAAATCTTATCGAGGGTAAGTGCCAAATTAAAGATACTATTTTAACTGTATTATATGATTCAGGTGCTACCCACTCTTTCATCTCTTATGATTCTGCTATACAATTAGCATTACCTTTATCTCAATTACCTTATGATCTTCAAGTTTCTACTCCTACTGGTAAACCTGTTACTACTTGTCAAATCTGTCTTAATTGTGTTTTTCAAATTGATCATAAACTTTATTCTGCAAATTTGATTTGTCTTCCTTTAACTGGATTTAGTGTAATTTTGGGTATGGATTGGCTTGCAGCTAACCATGTGTTGTTAGATTGTTCAAATAAAACCATTGTTTTCCCTTTAGAAGTTTCTAAAAATAGTCAAATCCAATGTTTGTATTTGAACTCCATTGCTTCCTATTCCAGTAAGAATGAAATTCAAGGGTATGTTCTTTTATCAGCTAATGTAACCGAGTCAACTGATGAACTCTCTAAAATACCCGTGGTAAGAGAATACCCAGATGTGTTTCCAGATGAGATACCAGGGATACCCCCAGAAAGAGAAATAGAATTCTCTATTGATTTAATTCCTGGATCGGGACCAATATCCATGGCACCTTATAGGATGTCCCCTTTAGAACTAGAAGAATTGAAAAAGCAATTAGAGGAGTTGTTGGAGAAGAAATTTATTAGACCTAGTGTTTCACCCTGGGGAGCTCCAGTTTTGTTAGTAAAGAAGAAAGATGGGGGAATGAGGCTTTGTGTAGATTATAGGCAGCTTAATAAAATAACCATCAAGAATAAATATCCATTGCCTAGGATAGATGATCTTATGGACCAATTAAGAAGAGCAACAATATTTTCTAAGATTGATCTTAGGTCAGGATACCATCAGATTAGAGTCAAGAATGAAGATATTCCTAAAACTGCGTTTAGGACTAGATATGGGCATTATGAGTATTTAGTGATGTCTTTTGGATTAACTAATGCTCCAGCAGTGTTTATGAATTACATGAATAGAATATTTAGATCTTATCTAGATAAGTTTGTAGTAGTCTTTATAGATGATATACTTGTTTATTCAAAATCAGAAAGAGAGCATGAACAACATCTTAGAATAGTATTACAGATACTTAGAGAAAAAAAGTTGTATGCTAAATTATCAAAGTGTGAATTTTGGGCCAGGGAAGTGAAATTTTTAGGACATGTTGTTTCTAAGGAAGGAATTTCAGTTGATCCTAGTAAAATTGAATCAATTATGAATTGGGAGAGACCAACCACGGTAACTGAGGTTAGAAGTTTTCTAGGATTGGCTGGTTATTATAGGAGATTTATTAAAGGGTTTTCCCAAATAGCTTTACCTTTGACTAGCTTGACTAGGAAAAATGTGCCTTTTGTATGGTCACCCGAGTGTGAGAAGAGTTTTCTAGAATTAAAGAAAAGATTGACTAGTACTCCAGTGTTGGTATTGCCAGATCCTCATGGTGCATTTGAAGTATATTGTGATGCTTCAAAGAAAGGTTTAGGTTGTGTGTTGATGCAAAATGGAAATGTGGTAGCATATGCATCTAGGCAGTTAAGACCACATGAAGTCAATTATCCAACCCATGATTTAGAATTAGCAGCAGTAGTTTTTGCCTTAAAAATCTGGAGACATTATTTGTATGGAGTAAGATTTGAAGTCGACATACTTGAGTGATGGCGCTACCCGCGTGAATGGACAGAGAGGAATTCATTAATCCTTAAGGTTCTGATGCGTCCCACGTGGCTTTGACGCTTCATACGTGATCTTCTCTGGTCTTCCACGTGACTCACGTGGATAGTGGCGCGACCCGCGTGATGCTCCAGATCTTGTTTCCTTTGTTATTTGCTTTTAAATCTCTCTTTTTGGCCTGCAAATGCTTAAATGATATTAAAATGCTTTAGATAATACAAAATACTAAATATGACTAATTCTTGAACTATTTCCTAACTATTTAATAAAAATATAACCTAAAACTAAGCTATAATTAAGATGTGTTTGCAACACATCAAGGCCCAGTGGACCTAGCAGGCTGGAGAGTGGCTGCAGTAGAAGACCAGAGTTGAGCTTCAGGAGTTGGAGCCGGTCTTAGTTTCTCTGTATAGCTATAGGGGGCGTGTACACCCACTTGTACTGTAAATATTTTGTTGTATGACCCAGCTGGGGTCTTGTTTTTGAACATGTATATGTACAGATGTTGTTATTGTATAAGATTATTTTACTCCTGACTTTCTCTGTGTGGTTTTATGTATCTGCCTATATAGTTGTTTATGTGTTATCTGGATCAGCAGAGTTTTGATATGCGTTCTTATTATGTGGTTTTTTATATTCCATGCATAATGTAATCAAGAAAAATGATTCTATCGCTTCCGCATCGCGTTTAGTTAACGCTGATAGCGCGCTTATGATATTATTAATGATAACACGTTCAGGGTGTTACATTTAATGGTATCAGAGCGGTTTCTTGATGGAATCATTATGTATGGAATTGTAAGTTGCTTGCTACTGTTGTTTGTTGTTTGATCTGGCATAAGCATTGCATGTGGGTACACTATATGTGGGCCTGATCAACTCACTGTTTTGTGTACATGTGCAGTGTCATGCCGAGATCCAGAAACAATAGTAGGGCGACCAGTGCCCAGTCTGATCCAGTTAAGGCTGCAATGGCGGCCATGAGGCAGATGCAGGAGGATATGCAGCGAGAGAGAGCTGCAGATAGAGAGAGGTATGAGGCCTTGATGAAGGCTCATCAGGAGTTGTTAGAGGAGGTCAGAGTTCAAAGGAGGGGTGACAGAGTATCCCTCACACCTCCTGTGTTTGAGGGCGAAGGAAGTCGCCACCAGACAGGTGCGAGTCACCTGAGAGGGGACCGGATGTCCCATATAGAGACAGAGATGGATGTTGCAGCCCGAGGGAAGATGCTTATTACTTTTCGTAAGCATGACCATCCAGCCTTCTTTGGTGGATATGATTCAGTTGCCGCAGCAAAGTGGCTGCAGGCTATGGAGAAGATCTTTGAGGTGATGGAGTGTCCAGATCACCAGAGTTTGCTGACCTATATGCTGCAGGGCGATGCTCATGAGTGGTGGATGACCACAGCAGCACTGCTGAGAGGACGGGGAGAGGTTCTCACCTGGCAGATGTTTGAGGCCTGCTTCCTGGATAAGTTTTTTCCCAGGGAAGCTAGAGAGCAGAAGCAGGCAGAGTTTGACAGTCTAGTCCAGGGGGATATGACTGTGGATGAGTATTTGGTCAGGTTCAATGAGCTGGCCAAATATGCTCATTTCAGGAGATCCATGCCAGAGGTTGAGGTCCTAGCTGCTAAGTTCTAGAGGGGGCTTAGGGATGAGATTGAGGTGTTGGTGGCCGGTAGTGGATCTCGAGATATGGACAGCTTGGTGAGACAGTGTCGCCAAGTTGAGGCTATGCTCAGCAGACGTCGAGGCAAGCAGCCTAATTTCCTGACGGGCCAGCGGGTGGATAGACCCAGAGTTTCTGACCCAGCTGAGAGGGGCAGAGGCGAGGAGCTGGGAGTGTATTTGACTACAACTCAGAAGCGCCTGAGGGTGTCGGGTCGCAGAGGAGTGCTGTAGAGACCTAAGACACCCCAGTGTGATGCTTGTGGGAAATATCACTGGGGAGTGTGCCCTACGGGTCAGTTGATATGTTATAGATGTGGCCAGCAAGGCCACTATGCGAAAGAGTGTCCTCAAGAGGACCATCAGACTGAGAGAGTCTCCAGAGGTACCAGATGAGCCGTCAGAGATTCTGACCAGAGGCAAGGTATGAGTTTATACCTGATATATATATATATATGTATGTATGCATGTGTTTGTGTCTCCATTGTGTTAGGGAGAGTACCACGCTTCAAGGAAGCGATGGTTGTGGAGATGGTTTGAGATGGACCTCCCTAGGAGAGGGGTTTACCTCCTAGTTGGTTTTCTCTGGTCGAGTAGCTCCCAGGGAATTGGTTATTGTTACAGACCAAGGGGATAGAAGTTGAGAAACTCCTTCTATACCTCGGAGGTTCCATGTTTATAGGCGTTGATGAGATTCGCCTTCTGATCTAGGCGTTGAGTTGGCTCCACCATGTTTGGATCGTGTATGCTTGTTGTTCTGAGGCCAGAGGGCCAGGCCAGATGGACAACATGCTTGAGATAAGTCCAGCAGAGACTTGGACATGTGCTGAGATCTTGAGCATGACAGCATGAGGGTTTTCCATGCCTGATGACAATCTCTGACTTTGAGTGTGTGAGCGGGTCAGAGATGTGTTCCTGTTGATGACAGAGGATCATCCGGTCTTTAGTGACAGGGACCAAGTTTGATGATGATCAGAGTAGCGCAGCGGTAGTCTGCGATGCCCAGCCCAAGAGGTGGCTGAGAGGGCTATGTTAGACCAGCATGGGATCTCTCAGTAGGCACATGGCTTATGATGAGCTAAGGTTTCCTATGGTGCCAAGAGAGGGAGCTGGTGGAAGCCATCCTTATTGAGATATAAGGATTGGTGGTTTGAACATCCTAGGGCCACTATGATGCGCTTATATCCTGATATGATTTGCAGTGGCCAGAGATGAGGAGAGACATAGCCAAGGATATGGCTAGTGTCTGGCATGTCACTTGTTTAGTGATAGTGAACCAAAGTTACCTTTTGGTGTGAGGTGTTCTTCAGAAGGTTTGGAACCCAGCTGAGGCTTAGTGTAGCCTATCATCCTCAGATAGATGATCAGGTGGAGCGAGCCATCTAGATCCTGGAGGAGGTGTTGTGTAAGTGTACCTTGGAGCAAGGTTTTGGCTGGGTTCGTGATCTGCCTAGGATGGAGTTCCTTGATAATGAAAATCCACGTGTTTGTGGGACATGGCACCTAATGAGGATTTGTGAAAGCCTATGGTGCAGGACTCCAGTTGATCTGGCAGAGGTAAGAGGAAAAGGTAGTTCCTTGAACCTGAGATGGTTCAGAGGACTCTTGAGCAGATCCGGAGGATCAGTGTTAGTTGTGAGAGCTCAGAGTCAGTGTAAAGATATATCTCCAGACACAAAATCCCTTACTATGGATAAGGGTGATCAGAGGTGTCTGAAGTTGTTGTGGCCATAAGTGTAGGATGGGCTCCTGAGGGAGAGGAGGTTGTCTTCTGATCACCTGTATGGCATGAGAGCTGCCATGTATTCCAGGTGAGTGATGTGATGGGTTCATTCCATGCGGAAAAGCCCGACAGTGATCAGATTAAGAGAATTTGATAAATCTTACACAACTTATGAGGACATGTGGGTCCTGAGTAGGACCAGGTTAAGCCGAATGGAATTCTGAGGACAGAATTCTAAAAAGGAGGGGTGTAATGTAATATCTGGAATTTTTAAGCATGTAATTAAGCCTAGATTAAGCCCATGATTAAGGATATATAATTAGGCCTTGGAATCCATTGAAAGGAGGCTTAAAGGCTTGAGAAGGAGTTGAAATAGGTTGTTCTGGCCTTCAGCGCAACCCGCGTGAAGTGCGGCGCGATCCGCGCCAGATGCATAAAACAGGCCAATGCTGTCTGCCATCCCGCGCTAGTAGCGTGAGTACGGCGCTAGTAGCGTGGGAGACCAGAGCCTGTGGCGCGACCAGCGTGGATTTGGCGCGAGTAGCGTGGTTTGGCCGAGATCATGGCGCTAGTAGCGTGGGAACGGCGCGACCAGCGTGAGATCGGCGGAAATGTTTTATAAGAGGCCTTTTTGGGCTGAGAGAGAGAGAAGAGAAAAAGGAAAGAAAGAGAAAGAGAGAGAAACCTCCATTGTTGATTTTGAGAGCTTCATATCTTCTCCATCTCTCATCTAAACACCTTAGACCCAACTGAGAAAATGATCAGCACCTCGAGATAAGTGAGATACCCCGATTGATTCTTGAGAAAAGGTGAGATATAGTGAGATTGATTTCTCTGAGAGAACCCTTGAGAGCTTGAGACCCAGAGGCAAAGGAGGCCCTGATTGAGCGAGCTACCTTAGGGAAAGTGGTTCCCTGGTGTTTCTGGACTTCCTAGTGGTAAGAAACTCGAGCTCTAACGGTTGGTTCTGAGTATTGGATTTTGTGATTTTGGGGTTATCTTGAAGGGTGTTTTTGGAGGTGTTAGAGCCGTTATTAGGCTTGGACTCTGTAGAGTCTTATGCTCAGAGGGTTGTTCTGAGAAGTTTAGAGCCTTGAATCATCATTACTGATGAAGTTTGATTTTGGCTCTGAGTCTGCATGAGCAGAGATAAAAGGTCGACTAATTGACTAGTCTGGACCTTAGAGCAGTTGACAAAGTTGCTCATGAGATGATGTAGATGAGTTTGACGGTTGAAATTGGTGATTATGAGAAGTTGGGTTTTAGGCTATTGTGAGCAGAGAGATGCTCTATGTTAGCCTGATCAAAGTCTTAGTGGAGGCTCTGTAGCCTTGTATAGGCTGAGAGAGAAACCCTGTTGAGGGTCCGTTGATCACTTGTAAAGTGGTTGAGTTATGTTTATGGAAAAGAGTGAGGTTCCTTTCTCAGAGACAGTTGAGGCTGTCTAATGAGCTAATGTTGTTATGTGCCTGAATGGTCTATGATATGTGTTTGGTTGCCTTGTTAGGGCTTGACACGAGGTGTCAGAGGAGCAGACCATCGTTCCAGAGGCTGGACGTGCAGGGACGGCTTGCCAGGTAAGCTCATCGCTCTGGGGATTAGTCCCTTTCTCTTGGTTACCACCCAAGAGGGTGAGGTATGCATGTCATGCTTGTTTCTGTATATGTTTGGGGCATGCTGTAGGAATGAAAGGCTATGATGGCCTATTTTATGATTATGTGAATGTATGTTGAACCCTAGGATAGACACTGAACAGTGTGAGGGTTATGAGATACCTGATGTGGCAGGTGTGAGGCTGTGTGCCTTCTGAGGGAATGCAGATCATGAGATGGTCTGTAATGGAACCTAGAGGATACTGGATGAGTATCAGGCTAGCTGAGGTTCCCTAGCCAGAGGTAGAGTTTGAGGACTCCCTGGAATAGCTGAGATTCCTTGGGAGGTGCCACTGCTCTCCATCGGAAGTCCTAAGGGTGGATTGTCTGTTTAGAAGTTCCTCCTTAGGCAGAAATGATGAGATTGATAAAGACCCTGGTTGTGGTCTGTGTTTGAGGATAGATGGACACTATGATTGTGTCTGCATTCTGAGATTCTCTGGCCAATAGAATAAAGTCCAATGGTGATAGGACAAATCGTAAATGATTGAAAGTCCTGAGGGATTGAGAGCTCCCTGTGTGGATTGTCTCTCTCAGGCAGTGGTTGAGACCCTGAGGGATTGAGAGCTCCCTGTGTGGATTGTCTCTCTCAGGTGCCGGTGTGATAGTCTGGGGGATTGAGAGCTCCCTGTGTGAATTGTCTCTCCCAGGCAGAGGAAGTCCTGTGGGATTGAGAGCTCCCGGTGTGGATAGTCTCTCACAGGCAGTGGATTGGAGATCCTGGGGGATTGAGAGCTCCCTGAGTGGATAGTCTCTCCCAGGCAGAGGAAGTCCTGTGGGATTGAGAGCTCCCTGAGTGGATAGTCTCTCACAGGCATATGGAAGTCCTGAGGGATCGAGTACCTTCATTGCGAGATGATCTCTCAGCATGTGCTGTGAAAGACCTGGAGAGGCCAGGCATGAGACAGATATGTTGTATCTCTAAGAGAGGGCTTCCCTAGGGGATTATAGCCTAAGGCCTCTTAGACGAGCCATATCTGGTTGTGTAAAGCCCGAAATGGTAGATTCAGGCAACATGTGTTGTGGTTAGGAGGCAGTGCCTCTCTGATATAAGAAGTGTCCAGTGGTTGACACTTATGATTTTGGTACATCTGTGAGAGATCTGTGAGACGGGCTCTGAGAGCCCATATGAGATGCTGGTGCCATGGTTATGGCTTTAATCTCTGAGAGATCTCTGTGAGACGTCAGTAAGAGCCAGTATGAGGTGTGAGACCTCTGATAGTGATAGCATTCAGTCTAGTACCCAGAGATCTGGGATTGTGTGAACGCTAGGCTAAGGTCCTAGACTTTTTATATATGTGAGCTGGGATGATGTCTTTAGCTCTGTTATATGTTTGTGTTGCTTGGGGGTGAACCAGGGTAAGGGAGGAATTCCCAGGGCCCTGAGCTTACTGAGATGTTTATCTCACCCCTGTTGTGGGTTATGATTTTTCAGGTGCTTCTTCTGGAGCATAGAAGCGACCTTAGTTTCTCTGTATAGCTATAGGGGGTGTGTACACCCACTTGTACTGTACATATTTTGCTATATGACCCAGCTGGGGTCTTGTTTTTGAACATGTATATGTACAGATGTTGTTATTGTATAAGATTATTTTACTCCTGACTTTCTCTGTGTAGTTTTATGTATCTGCCTATATAGTTGTTTATGTGTTATCTGGATCAGCAGAGTTTTGTTATGCGTTCTTATTATGTGGTTTTTTATATTCCATGCATAATGTAATCAAGAAAAACGATTCTATCGCTTCCGCATCGCGTTTAGTTAACGCTGATAGCGCGCTTATGATATTATTAATGATAACACGTCCGGGGTGTTACACTTACCCTTGCCGGGCGGGCCTGAACCACTGGGCCTTCTCCCTTCTGGTCCAACTGAGGGAGTAGGCTGCCTGCCTCTCTGCCTCTGCAGAATACCCTCCACCTGGCGGCTCTGTCTCACTAGGGTATCCATATCATGTGACCCACTGCCGGCCACCAACACCTGGATGTCATCCCTAAGTCCCCTCAGGAACTTAGCTGCTAAAATGTCTGCTTCAGGCAAAAGCTGCCTAAAGTGTGCATACTTGGCCAATTCATGAAACTGGGCCAGGTACTCATCCACTGTCCTGTTCCCCTGGACGAGACTATTAAACTCGGCCTGCTTCTGCTCCCGGGCATCTCTAGGAAAGTATCAGTCAAGGAAGCAGGCCTCGAACAGCTGCCTGGTAATCAACTATCCCCGGCCTCTCATCAGCTGTAATGTGGTCTTCCACCACTCATGAGCGTCCCCCTGAAGCATATAGGTAGCATATAGTAACCTCTGATGGTCGGGGCTCTATAACCTCAAAAATCTTCTCAAGGGCCTGCAGCCACCTTGCTGCAGCAACGGGATCATAACCCCCTGAGAACACTGGAGGGTCGTGCTTCCGGAAGGTGATCAACATCTTCCCTCTGGCTGCAGTGTCACTCTCTGCCTCTACCTGGGACATCTGATCCCCTCGTAAGTGGCTCCCACCAACCTGCTGTCGGCTACCCTCAGCATCATGGGTAGGGGGTGTGGAGGATGCTCTATCATCCCTCCTGAGGTGCTTCACCTCATCAAGCAACTCCTGGTTGACCTTCATCAAGGCCTCATTCACCTCTCGAGTGGCAGCCATCTCTCGCTGCATCTCTCCCTGAGCTTGTCTACCAGCAGCTATCTCTTGCTGCATATCTGCCTGAATCTGTCTATTTGCAGCTAACTCTTGCTACATGGTGGCTAAGGCAGCCGCAACTGGATCAGTCTGGGCACTGGTAGCCCCACTAGTGCCTCTGGGTCTCACCACAGCACTACATATGTACATCACACAGTGAGTTGATCAGGCCCACAGTTAATGTACCCCCATGTAATGCTCATGTCATACAACCACAGACAAGCACCAAAACACATTCCATACATAATGTTCTAATCAAGAAACCGCTCTGATACCATTAAATGTAACACCCTGTAGGCCTCCGGTGCGTTATCATTATGATATCAGTTAGCGCTTAAAACATTCATTTAAAATTTAGCGGAAGCACAGGATCGATTTTCCTAATTCATTATGTATGGAAACCCAGCATATCAACAACACACACACATATAGACAAATTGCTTATCCAGATAGGCAGATAACTGTAAAACATCGAATATGAGCTCAGGAGAAACATATAATATACATCAATAGTTCTGTTCATCAAATATACATCAGATCTTCACCATGTCATGGTGATCCAAAATAACATCAGCCCTCACAGGGGTATACAGAACTATACACGTCATAGGGTACATATACCCTATCCCTATCAAGGGAACATAACAGAAACAAAGTCAAAAAGAGCTCTCAGCTCTCCCTGCTGCTTCCCAGTCAGCAGCATGTCATCTCTAGGGCCTCCTACCCTGCGTCTGTTCTTCTCTCCCAGAAGAATCACTTGAAATCATAAGCCCCACACGAGGTGAGATACACATCTCAGTAAGCACAGGGTCCTTGGAGGACTTTCCTCCACCCTGGCCCACTTCCATAACACGTACATTAGGCATTCACAACAAATGGCCCACCGGCCTAGCATATCAGGTCCTCATAACAACATATCAAGCATCCAAACAAGTCAAGCAATGGCGTATCATCATCAACGCCAGGATGCATCATCATCAGCATCCATCCTCAGTGTGAGACCGACACTCACACCCGTGTCATCCTATTGGGTGCTACCCTTAGCATGGATGCACATATATGGTACCTTCGAGAATAGCAGGAATCGCCATCTACTATTCCCTTGGTCTAGGGGATCATCATCACCCCGGGATCATCATCACCCATGAGCCAACCATACTAGGAGGAAACCATCTCCTAGGGAGGTCCATATCTATCCGTTGGCCAACAGATCTAACCACAGTCATAACACAGAATCTCAAGCATAGATGCACAATCATATCATCATGAGGATGCAACTACCAATGCATGCAGTATGAAAATGACCACCACTCCCCCGGAGTGTGGTATGCAAACCAGATGGGAAATAATCCCCAGGGACACTGAACTTACTTGGTAAAGTGTCACTCTGTGATCTGGGCCCTGCTCTGTGGCTTCTGCCACTAATAACCTTAGAATCAACGCCTAATCAAGGCATATACAATTTCATATCAAAGTCCAGACCACAGACATACAAGTCACAATATATATATCATATCAGAATTCCTCTATCCTAGGGTTCAATCAAACTCAGCCCACACCAGGCTGCTCTCAGACCACATAAGGTCCATCAAGGCTGATTACTAACTATCTGAGTCATCTCAGACTCAATGCTATACAAGCATGGCCTAAGCTCATC
The DNA here is from genome assembly GCA_007407185.1 of Glycine tomentella. Classification (NCBI taxonomy): domain Eukaryota; kingdom Viridiplantae; phylum Streptophyta; class Magnoliopsida; order Fabales; family Fabaceae; genus Glycine; species Glycine tomentella. Next base: position 43,560 of record PYAF01000482.1, on the reverse strand, counting down.
AGTCTTATGGCCATCAATCATCCTTGGAAAAGTCTAAGCCTCAGCCCAGACACCATTCCACTAGTCTCTCAGGCTCAAAACCAACATAAACAAGCTCTGACATGCCTTGAGAATCACAAGTGACCTTGTCTCAAAGCCACACATACAAGCCACAGAGATCAAAATTCAAAGTTATCTAAAATAGAAACTGAAAGCTAATCCTTCATCTATTCATCGCTCTGAACACATTTCTCAATAGGACCCTGAGCTAATTCTAGCCCCAGCACAAACGGGTCACTATTCATGAAATCCCTTAGATTCAAAATCAAACGGTAAAAATTGTGTTTCTTACCTCAGTGGCAACTCTAAAGGCCTCAGGACAGCTTCCTCGAGCTTCTGTGTCCTTTATACACCGTAGGTCTTGGCCAATCGCAAGCTCTCTGAGCTTTTCCTCTAAGAAATCGCTTCTCACTTAGAAAGGGGTTTCAAGAGCGGAAAATCGAAGGATTCAAGCTTTCTAATCGATTCTATCACAAACAAAGATCATCAGGAAGTGTTTGGGCTAGTATCTAAGGTCCCTAAAAGCTTGGAAACACCTCTAATGGAGGTCTGGACGGAGGAGGAAGAAGAGAGGAGAGAAAATTCCAGATTTTTCGAGCTTCTGGGCCTTTTATAGGCCCAGACGCGACTCCCACTCCCCCAACGTGGGCTCCCACGTCCCCAGCGTGGGCTAGCAGGCAAAATAGCATTTCTGGGCTGCTTCCCACGCCCCAGGAGTGGACTCCACGCCCCAGGCGTGGACCTCCCACGCCCCAAGCGTGGACATCCAGAAAAATTTGGTTTTCTGAGCTGTTTCCCACCCCCCTGGCGTGGACCTCCACGCACCAAGCGTGGAACCTCAGAAAAACCAAAAAAAATAAAGCTTTAAACGCATGGTTATAACAGAAAGTGTGGGTGAGAATTTCTAGAGCTGATAAAAGGGTAGTTTAGAGTAAAATAAATAAGGATTATGTCTAATATGGCTAGTAGGTTCCTTAGTAATCTTATGTTTTAATGTGAAATAGTTTAGTGATGTATGATGAAGCTGGAAACTTGTAATAATGAACAATGCAACCATGATTAAAGTTTGTTCAATAAATTAGTTTATCACTTATATAAATTATACAAATTTAAAAAGATTGATTAAAATACGTTCATTAAACAAAGTAACAGTAATACAAATTATCTAGGTTGTTACATGAATTAGAAATATATTAAGTCATTACATTATGTTTGAAATAGTATTTTATAAAAAAAATATTGTATTATACTTGTTATTATTATAATTATTTAACTTATTTTATATTAACAGTTCATAGTTTTTTTTTTTTACTAAATTAGCTTAGTGGCCATGTCTGACATGGGTATTAATTTTTATAATTTATAAATTTTTATATA
>PYAF01000482.1:28981-39283 GCA_007407185.1 Glycine tomentella | reverse complement strand
AACTACCCCCAAGTTAAAAACACGTACAGAACTCAGTCTAGCTATCTGACAAAACACCTCTTTTCGAGGATCATCACATCATCACGGGTTCTACCCCACCGGGTAGATGCACATGGAAATGCATGAGTGATTCATTTATCATCTTTTAATTATTCTTTTCTCATCACTTCCATCTCAACATCACATAGTTCACTTCTCACATCATCAGTGTCATCACAAAATCATCACAATGTCATCACATGGTTCATCATTATATCATTACGGGTTCATCACATGTCATCATGGGTTCATCACAACATCATCATATGGTCATCACAATATCATTACGGGTTCATCATCATATCATCACGGATTCATCACAATATCATCATATTATCATCATAAGATCATCACATAGTTAATCATCATATCATCAAAATATCATCGTATAAAATTGTACATAACCAAAATAATTCGCTAAGCCTTAAGAAATATTATACTTCCACATCATCAACTCAAAACTTCATTAATCCAAGTAGAAATCAAGTAGAGGTTCATATCTAAATTTTATTTAACACAACTACCCCATACCTTAAATGCTTCTAAAACTTGAATCAAGCTTGCCTCCTTAATCCTAGCTTCACGTGGACTTCCTTGGCCTTTTGGGATGTTCTTATTTGGTGAAAAAATGATATCAAGAGATGGTATATGGTGGGTATGGAGAGTATAGGAGGAACAATCAGTTTTTTGCAAAATTTCCCGCAGTTTTAGGCATATATATAGACTGCTACAGTAACTGCTACAGTAACCGCCGCCACTACAGTACCGCCGCCACTACAGTACCTGCTACAGTACTTACTAATTACACCTAACAATTACTAACTACACCCATGCCTCCAACAAAGACCAAACTGCCCTTTCGTAAATTCGTTTAATTACTCAAATATCACCCAAAATACCTTACGGAAGCTTGGATTATTCACGGAAGCTACGAAATCTAGCACAAAATGCCACTCAACTTATAGATTGAATTTCTAATAATCCTTAAAATATTTCTATCAATCCATACACAATAAATTGAAATATTGGGGTGTTACACCCCCTCCGTTTTGCTTTTTCTCAAAAAACCCGTATTAATAAAATACTCACTCTGAATTGGTTCACCGTTGGATCTTCTTAAAATTTTATAGGTATATTTCTAACTTACATATCTAGCTTTTGACCGTTGGGATCTTTGAAATAAGGCCTCTAAGTGTCTACATGTTCTGCCAAAGTAGACAAAATAAAAATTTCCTTTTGGGTCTTACGGAAGCCTTGGACACGCGGAATCTACGAAATCTTAGCACGAAAGGTCGCTCAACTACCGGTTGAATTTAGATCAAATGCTCCTTAGAAGTAAAAACATTTCTAATAGTCCCTGAAATATTTCTAACAATCCACATACAATAAATAGAAATATTAGGATGTTACAAGGATGACGACGGTAATGTTGATAATAATAATGGTTATGAAGTGATAGTATTGGTGGTGGTAATGATATACTTTTTGGTTTTTAAAATAAAATATGATATGACAAATGTAAATTAATTATAATAATTTGAATCTTTTAGTGTTGTTTTTTAATTAAATCTAAAGTTTTATGTTGACAATCTATGATGACCTTTAGCAAGGTGAACCTTATTTGGTCCTTTTTTTTTTGTTTAGTTTGATTCTTTAATTTTTAAAAAGTTCAATTTGGTCATTTATGTTATTTTTGTTCAATTTAATCATTTATCTTTTAAAAAGTTTAATTTTGTCATTTATCTTATTTTTTTGTTCAATTTAGTTTATCCATTTAAGATTGACACTCTTAATCATTTAAGAATGAACTTTTTTTTTGTTAAAATGAAGTGGAGGAGAATGGGAGAAAAATGAACTAAAAAGTTAGTTTCTAAACAATTAACTGAGTCAATCTTAAATAATCTAAAGGATCAAACTGAACCAAAAAGATTAAGATATATAACCAAATAAATTTTTTAAAAAGATAAAGGACTAAACTAAACAAAAAATAAAATAAAGGACCAAATTAAACGTTTTAAAAGATAAAAGACTAACAAAAAATAAGATAAAGGACCAAATAAGTCATTTAGCTATAAAAAAAAACTATTACATAGATTATTATCAAGATAAAACTTTAATTTTAATAGAAGAACAATACAAAAACACTTAAGAAATGTAAGGTCCTTCATTATATAACGTTCTTCTTTACAATAACAACTTAGAATAAAAATATCACTACTACAAAAATAGGATGTTACGGCGGCATTTTAACGACGGTCCTGTGACAATCGTCGTTGTTTAATAAGCGGTGGTATTTTTGTAAATAACTTCAACATTTCCACGACGGTCAAGAGCCAACCCGTCTTTGTATTGTGTTTATGACTACGTTTTGTGTTGTTGCCCGTCGTGATCTTCAGTGATATCCACTACGGTCACTGAGCCCGCCGTTGAATTGGACTAACCAGCATAAAACGACAACGTTTTGCACTTAGCACCTTTATAGTTTATTTTCTTTTTGTGATAGGCAGTCACCTTGTTACTTCTTTAACCTAGTAGGCTACCCTCACCAACACTTACCAGCAGAAAACTCGAATGCACCTACCCTCACCGATTCTGTCACCGTGTCAGCCACTCTCCGTCACGCGGTCCGTCAGCCAAATGCCGATGTCCGTCCTGTCCTCCCTCAAGGCGTAACCCAGTCTGTGTTGAAGGCCTCTCGTGTTTAACGCCCTGCTACAAGAATCAAATCGAAGGACAAGCTTGAAACCATTTTGGGTAAGGCTTGTAACCCGGCAATCGACTACATTGTAGTTGCAATTTGATTTTGGCATTTTTTTGTAATAAAAATTAGAATTACAACCTTGGGAAAATAGTAAGACTGCGTGTTTGTGTTTCTTCCCATAAGGTGTTTGCGAAAATGCTAGTATGAGGAAAGATCACGACAGCCCCCTTGGTGTTACTGTGTATATTGGTACTGCTAGTTCACGTTTCCTTATTTGTTGCCCCTTTTTCCCTTAGTTCCATCACATTGGCTTATAATGGAAAGAAAAAGTAGCCCTCATGTACCCTTTTTTACATTTTTTTTCCTATTATATTCTTTGGTTTTACTCCTCGAATTGATGTCAGATTGTTCAATGTTGTTGTATTCTTTTGTCCTTGTGTCTAGAGTTCTCTAATAGTACATTAGAACTGTTTTGGTATGTTATTCTGTTGGCTTCAATATAAATATAGAATCTTATTTCTAATGTTTGGCACACCCTGAAATGACCACTTTCTTCTTTTTCAATGATATTTAGAGATGACCTTCTGGTTTTTGCCATCTAGAAAGTAAATGAATCGCTGACTGGCTTCAAAGGGGGTTTTCAAACAAGGTATAATTTGAACCTTAATTTGGTGGAAACCTCCCGATGGGGCATGGAGTATAATATGTCTGGAGGATGTACAATAAAAGGATATACTCTATATCCACTATAATTACTGGTTACAAATTTGTTGGATCACATCATATATATGTAGAATAAAATTATATACTCTATATCCACTATAATTACTGGTTACAAATTTGTTAGTTGCAAGTTTGCATTCTACTGAAAGTAAGTCATATTTGGCTAGTCATGATCACCATGAGCTGAAAGAAACAACAGCTGATACATTGTTTACAGTAAATACATTGTTTGCTGCCAGAGATTTGAGTAACCTTGCATTATTTGTACTTCCATTGTCCTTTCTCTTCTCATCAGTTCCAACTGAATCCGTTCAAGTCCAGTTGTTTGCAACTAGTTTTAGTGTCTTTATTATCTTTAGTAGTTAGGTCCATTTTTGAAGCACCAAAGTAATTAGATGGCAATCCATAATCTTTAGAAACCTTCTCAGCAACAGCTGGTTTAATTGATTCTGTCCTAAGAATGGTGCTTCCTTTCTCAGTTGTTTCTCCTTCAAGTAATCCAATGCTCATAGACAAGTTGGCAGAACTTCTTTTCACTTATGGCTGTTATATTTATATATGCTTCTCAATCACAAGATAGAAAATGTGTCTAAGGCAGCATAAGGCAAAATGTATCACAATGTCTTATTCAGATTTATATGAAAATTGAACACTGTCAACATAAAGCCCAGTAGCTAGACAGACAGACCTAAAGCTACACCTTATCTTAAGATGGTCATATATTAGATGTGACCCTTGTATGTAGTATCGTTCTATCCATTAACCTATTTCAGAAATATAAAGTCATTTTTTACTTTGATTTATTTTTTAATATACTGGGAAAACAAATGCATCATAACAAGTAGCTATAAATGCAGCCCGATGATCATAATAAGGGGTTAAAATTTCACACTTTATCATCCATCCAAAATAAGTATCAGAAGGGATAAATGGGCTGACCTCAATAGCAAGCTGCATGTTAATCCATAGCACTAATGCCCTTCTTGCTTATCATTTTAATCTTTGAACGCTACTTAGTTATTTCAATGTTAAATTGACTGAAACATAAATTATTGAATACATTGTATTAATTAATTTTCATTGTTATTTAGGTGGTTCAATTTTGTGATTTACGACCCTAAGGCATCTATGAAGTTTTTCTTCGCTCACGAAACAACTGTGCATTGCTACCATCGGCATCATCGGATTCTCCTTTGGTTCATATTGCCCATCTTTCTTGGTATGTCTGTTGTTTCTCACTATTATATGTTTTACACAGCCTTTGTTTATATATCAGTATTGTTTTGTCACAGCATGCAATGCATTCTTAGTGAACCTTAGTTTCCCGTTCAAGGTTCAATTCAGTGAGTAATACGGATAGTTTGAATTATTCATTGAATTGAACCTTGAATTGTCTGTTTGGACAGTTTGGGAGGTTATACATTGTATACATGAGTTGTACATGAGGCTAGTTATGTATGGTTTGTTAAATTTAATGAAATTACGGTATCACTGCATTTCGAATTGATCTCCGAGTACTTACTACATTGGGGGTAGTTCAAATAACCTCTTGGATGTTGTGTACTTGGAGAGCAATGCGAAATGCTGCCGAAATTTCGTTAAATTTAACAAATCATGCATAACATATATCATGTACAACTCATGTATACAATGTCTTACTTCCTGAATGGGATAGGGTCCCACCTTATTAATATGAGCATATACATTTGTATGATGCATATAACATTTTCAATATGAAAATGACAGCTTATTAATTGGAAAATGGATCGAATTTGGATGAAAGCATCACGCATAAGTGATGAATATGAAGCTGGGGTAGATGATTTCATTAAGTTTACCGAACTTAATGCAACTAGTGTGGGTGGAAAATTTTTCTGTCCATGTGTCAAATGTGTGAATGGGAGACGACATACCCCTAATGACATAAAATCACATCTTATATGTCACGGGGTAAATCCAAACTACACCAAATGGATATGGCATGGTGAATCGGCAGAGGTCCCAACAAGTTCAAAGAGTGCAGATGTTGCTTATGACGGCGGAGATCAGATAGAAGATATGATACACGACTTTGGACAAGATACTTTCAGAACTGTACATTCACCTTTGTATGAACAAATAAAACAACATTCAAAGGATGAACTGTATGCTGATTGCATAAGCTTCACACGATTGTCAGCGGTGTTAGCTTTGGTGAACCTGAAGGCAAGATATGGGTGGAGTGACAAGAGCTTTACTGCATTGCTTGTCTTATTGAAAGAGATGCTACCAAAAGGCAACAAGTTGCCAAAGAATCACTATGAAGCCAAAAAGATCTTATGTCCAGTGGGAATGGAGTACCAAAAGATACATGCTTGCCCCAATGACTGTATTTTGTACAGAAATGCATATGCTAAAATGGCCAATTGCCCCTCATGTGGGGCATCAAGGTACAAAGAAAAAAATGATGCTTGTGGTCAAAACAGTAGCACAAACAACAGTATCCCAGCAAAAGTGTGTTGGTATCTTCTAATTATCCCACGGTTTAAGCGATTGTTTGCTAATCCCTCAGATGCCAAAAACCTAACATGGCATTCATATGGACGAAATAAGGATGGCATGCTCCGACATCTTGCTGATTCTCCGCAATGGAATACAATTGATTGTATGTATCCTAGTTTTGGGGACGATCCAAGAAACCTAAGGTTAGCTCTTGCTTCGGACGAAATGAATATTTTCGGTAATTTAAGCAGTAACCACAGTTCATGGCCGGTTTTGCTAATGATTTACAACCTCCCTCCTTGGTTGTGCATGAAACGCAAGTACATCATGTTGTCTATGATGATAGCAGGTCCAAGACAACTAAGAAATGATATTGATGTGTATCTAACTCCATTGATAGAAGACTTGAAAACATTGTGGATTGAAAGGGTGGATGTGTTTGATGGGCATTTGCAAGAAACCTTTAGGTTGCGAGCAATGATATTTTGTACAATTAATGACTTTCCTGCCTATGGGAATTTGAGTGGATATAGTGTCAAAGGACACCATGCATGTCCTATTTGTGAGAAACATACAAGTTACATGCAGCTAAAACATGGAAAGAAGACAATATATAACAGGCATCGTCGATTTCTTACGTCTTACACCCGTACCGGCGAATGAAAAAAGCTTTTAATGGAACATAAGAAAATGACAAAGCCCCTGAACCGTTACATGGATTTGAAGTTTATGACTTGGTCAAAGACATATACATCTTGTTTGGGAAGACACAAAAAAAAAAGACTCTTCTGAGAAGAACATATGGAAGAAAAGATCCATATTCTTTGACTTACCCTACTGGTCAAATCTACATGTTCGCCACTGTTTAGACGTAACGCATGTGGAGAAGAATGTTTGTGATAGTTTGATTGGGACCCTGCTTAACATCAAAGGCAAAACAAAAGATGGGTTGAAGTGTCGTTAGGATTTGGTTGAAATGGGTATAAGACAGCAACTGCATCCGGTTGATCATGATCGGCGGAAATATTTGCCCCCAGCATGTTACACAATGTCAAGAAAGGAAAAAAATCCTTTTGTCATACATTGCATAATGTGAAAGTCCCACAAGGATACTCTTCAAATATCAAGAGCCTTGTATCTGTGGAAGATTTGAAATTGGTGGGGTTGAAGTCCCACGATTGTCACGTGCTAATGCAACAGTTACTACCGGTAGCAATTCGAGGAACATTGCCAGACAAAGTTCGTGTTGCAATCATTCAATTGTGCTATTTCTTCAATGCAGTATGTAACAAAGTCATTGATTCAAAACAGTTGGATGACTTGGAAAATGAGGCTGCAATTGTCCTTTGTGAGCTAGAGATGTATTTTCCTCCTTCTTTTTTCAACATTATGGTACACCTTATTGTTCATTTAGTCAGAGAGATTAGATTGTGTGGTCCGATTTTCCTAAGGTGGATGTATCCTGTTGAGCGATACATGAAGGTGTTAAAGGGGTATTCAAAGAATCTATACCGACCCGAAGCGTCCATTGTCGAAAGGTATGTTGCCGAGGAGTCTATAGAATTTTGTTCAGAGTACATGGACACACTTAAATCAGTTGGGTTGCCTGAAAACAGACATAGTCAAACACGCACAGGTAAGGGGACACGAGGATTCCGTGTTGTCACTAAGTGAAGTTTTAGTTCCTCATTTGTATGTTTTGAATAATACCCAAGAGGTTATTCCTTACTTGGAAAGGCACAAACAACTTGTTGCTGAGACACACCCTAAGATGAACATCATGAAGGTGTTGCAAGAGCATAATAGGACATTCATTAACTAGTTTAAAGATGTTATATTTGACGATGCCAATGCTTCTAACACATTAAGACTGTTAGCTATTGGACCAAAGCTCAATGTTCCAACTTGGAAGGGGTATGACATTAACAACTACTCATTCTACACAAAGGCACAATATGATGTAAGTAGTGTAAGTAGTGTGCAGAACAGTGGAGTAAGTGTTGATTCATTTTCAGATCACTTTTGCAGTGCATCAGATAAGAATCCAATTCGAGCTAAAATGCCATACTTTGGGGTTATTGAACAAATTTGGGAGCTTGATTACAAGGAATTCAGGGTCCCCCTTTTCAAGTGTAATTGGGTTAATGGAAACACTGGTGTCCTTAAGATCATATGGGGTTCACTTTGGTGGATTTGAAAAAGGTGGGTTACAAAGACGAGCCTTTCATCTTGGCTGAACAAGCGACACAAGTGTTTTATGTACAAGACCCAACGGACTCCCGATTATCAGTGGTTTTACAGTTTAAAAAATGAACCAATAATGATTGTAGTGAACAATCTGCACCAGATGTTATCGAGTTACATGCAGCCATTCCACATATGCCTCCCTTATTGGATGAACATGCATTGGATGAGGAACATGCAAATCGTCAGGATCATGATGAAGGCTTATGGGAGAACATTGATACGTGACTGTCTTATTTATAAGTAATGCACTTTCTATGCATCATTATTATTTGTAATACTATTACCTATGCTTTGTTATTATAAATATGATGGGGTTTGTGAAATGCTTTATTCTGATAATTATTTTTTGTGCATGTACAGCCTAATGACTACACCTCCACGGTCCCCTTCTGAAGTACCTGAACTTTCAACGTCCACATCTAGGAGAAGCAGACGATCCACACGGTTGACAACATTGACATTACGACACGCAGATGAGGCTAGACCAATAGTGAACGTCGACCCTGCAACTAGTAGAGCTTCTGGCCCACATAAAGCAAAGTTTCACAGCTACTTAGGCGTTGTTGCAAGGGAAAAGATTTCTATCTCTTATTGTAGTTGGAAAGATGTTCCAGAAACTTTGAAGACTCTAGTGTGGGATGACATTATGGTTAGTAATGCAAGTTATTATTGACAAATGGCTTCAGATTTTATTGTAAAACACGTGGCATAATATAACCAGATAACAAATTTATTATTGCAGGCCACATTTGACATCCCTGAAGCAGAAGAGGCGAAGAACAAAGTCATGTCATCAGTGGCTACTAGATGGAGGCAGTTTAAGTCGTGGTTAACCACTAAATACATTTATGCCGACCCTGAAAGCCAACAAATGCAAGACATTTTTGTCAAGTATGACTTGGATCCACAGACCTGGAATGAGTTTGTTGCATCACGCAAAAATCCTAGTTGGGAGGTTAAATGTGTTTGCTTTCATTACATAAGAACAATGTTTTTATTTTAATTGTTTAGTTAGACCAATGTAACTAATTTTTAACACATCGCAGGGAATAAGATGGAATAAGATCTAAGGCTAAGGCAATACAAAAAAACAATGATTGCCCCCACTTGTTGTCCCGCGGAGGGTATGCATTGCTTGAAAAGAAACTGCTGATAAGTGCCACATTTCAGCTAATTTCATGTTTAAAAGATGGCACTTATCTTTTGATTTATTTCATTTATCTTAGAAATTTCCCTAAACCTAGTTAATTAGCACCTTATACTTGTGTTTAAAGTGTTTCGGATGATTAATCAAATCATGTTGTGTATTTGATAGATTTCGTGGATTTTTGAGGCTTCCGGAAGATTAAAACAAGGAAGTTGTACATATCAAGCAGGGGGAGTTTCGCAAGCAAATCAGGCCCATCAGGAAGCAAAAGCCCAATGTTTTCTTCAGGGCTAAGGTTTAACTCGCCCAGGCGACTTATTTTAGTGTGTTTTGGTCGCCTGGGCGAGCACAAGTTCCCAGGAAGCCGACCTAACTCGCCCAGGCGCCTGTTTTGTGCCTAAATTGGTCACCTGGGCGCCCAAGCAGCCTGCTGGCCAAAATCTATAAATACCGAACGATTTCCATGGCTTGGGACACATTTTTCACTTCTTTTCTTCTCCCATACAGCTGATTCTTCATATTTTCTTGTTTTATTAAGTTTAAGTGAGTGTAGAACTTAGGGAAGTGAGGGTGAGTGACTTGTGTAAGGAGATTCTGCCGAATAGAGGGTCGATGACGAGCTTCGTCGGTGATTCTCTTGAGGAGGTTCTGCCTATGTATGCCTAAGCTTCTCTAAGGATTAGGTGTACTCTTCTTATCCCTATGATCTTTTAATTATTTATGCATCGTTCTATTTCTTGTTGGTAATTTAATTCTACGCTTAATGCTTGATTCTACTTGATCACTAGAGTCACGAACTTAAATTCCTAAGTGAGACTGGAAAGTAATCTTAGGGTTTGAACTGAATTAAATTACTCGTTACGTTACGTTACTAGGAATAGAGCATAATGTTTCGATCGCATTAAACACGTGAATATGATCTTAATGCTTGGGTATTTAATTAAGTATGCGAGGAATCGATATT
>PYAF01000482.1:13859-28881 GCA_007407185.1 Glycine tomentella | reverse complement strand
TGTTTATTTATTTACTTCCCGCAATCGTTTACTTGTTTTCCGTTATCTTTATTTTACATTTTCCGCAAAACAAACAAATGAATCATCTCTCTTTTTCATCTGTATATAACTACTAAATTGTTAAATTAAATCAACCAACGTAAACTCAAATCCCTGTGGAGACGATATTTTATTTTTGAAACTTACAACGATACAACGGTACGCTTGCCGTGGTGATTGAAAAATCCGTAACAACTGCTGGATGAGAAACGGAGGAAACTTGAACAAGATGCAATGAACCAGCAGTCACCATCACCAATTGTGCAGCCTCCGTCACCATTTCAAAGGCATGTGAAGTGGAAGATGGCCCGTACAAAGTTATATGGCCAAATGACATCGAAAGTGGCAAAAGAAATTGCAGATAAAATTGTTAGTAAAATGTATTTTCATTAATAAATTTTGTATCTGAAAAAAATATGATGGCACAACATGAAGTTTGTTTGTTGTCTTGTAATTGCAGGACTTATTAGAAGAACAAATGTCACAAGGTGAATTTGTGCCCAAAGGCCGTAATGACATACTGAATGCTGCAATTGGGCGACCGGAGCACCCGGGTCGTGTGCGTGGAGTTGGCTCTGGGGTTACCATCAGTCAGTACTTTGGGCAAAGTTCTACACGGTCCAGTATTTCCAATGCATCAATAACTCCACAACAAATGGCTGACATCATAACTCACCTTTGGGAAGAGTGGAAGAGAGAAGCTGAGGAGGATAAAAAACTTAGTTTGGAACTCATAAAAAAGGAGGTACATGAGGCACTCAAGATGGAGAGATCGCAAATGCCTTCAGCCTACTCACCCCCAGAAATGCCTGAAGTGCCCGTAGTAGCTGCACGCGTGAGTACAAAGGAAAGTTTTGCTGAGCGTGTAGGCAATGCATCAGGGGTAGAGCTATGCACTGATGTGGAGCCTAGTATGGGGTTGCATGTGTATTCTGGTGATTGCATAAGGCTAGTCGCATTGGGCAAAGTTTGCGAAGGTGCATCGACCATACACAATGTTTCCTATACAAACGATGTGGTCAGAGTTAGTGTTACAAAGGTCATTGATGGTGACGCTGAACTCCCATATGCCTCATCAGAGTGCAAGTATGTAAGAGAGTCCCTAGGCACGTTTGTTGCATGGCCTACACAGCTTGTGAAAGCTGTATCAAAAGAGGTATGGAATACCCGTTAATGATGCGTATAATGCGCTAAGTTAACTGTTGGTCAGATTATCCTGGTTATCTTATTTATTTTTCATAAACACTAACAGGTATGCCCAAAAGAAGTTGTCAAATCTGTGCACATTGCAAACAAAGTTGCTGGAGATGACCCTTTGGGAGAGTTGATTAAGAGGATGTATCAGGTTTACTAGAAGCCAATTGAATTACTTTGGAATAGCAGTAAATTTGGGATTGCTGATGTAGGAGCCTCCATCTTTGTAACATTTTTTGACATAAATGAAATAGTAGATGGTCAGAAATGTTTGAACATATCGATACTTCAATTATGGATGATGTAAGTGTTGAGTGAACATTTAATATTTTGTTTACATTAACTGCAGCGTAATTAAATTCGTGATAGTGTACTTCTTTAACTGCTTCTAATTGATTTGTTGAAATAGGTTTCTGGAAGAGTACAGTAGATCAAACGGCAATGGTCTTGTGTATGGATTTCTTGAACCGCAATCTATACGCAACATAAAGGACAAATGAGATGAATGTCAAAAATATATTGAAGCATGGTTGACCGAATCACAAAAAGAGGTCTACCTTGGAGCTTACTTCAACCAGTAAGACATTTTCAGTTGCACTAAATTCATTATTTTTTGTGTATCATGTTTACGGTTATACATGAATCACTTATATGCAGGGCCCATTGGCAACTTGTCTTTGTGTGTCCTAGGACTAACTCCGTTGTATGGTTCTGTTCATTGCGTAAAAGGCCTGATACATACATCAAATCTGCAATTAACAAGTTAAGTGTATCTTTGATTAAGGCTACACCATAAATTCTTGAAGTTTTGGTATTGAAATGTGATACTCATGAGCATCAATATTAAAATGTGTTAACACATGTAGTGTAATGAAGAATTTGAAGAAGACTCCGCCTAATTGGATTGAAGTCAAGGTATATTGGTATATATGGCGGAACATAAACTAGGCATTACTTGGTGACATAGTTTTCTTCATAGTTACGTATGTTACTTTAATAATCCGGTGTTAATTTTAGAGTCATGTCCAAAGTGGCGCTTATGAGTGTGGCTACTATGTAATGGCATGGATGTGGAACATAGTAACCGGGGGTCTGACAAGTGATTGGACCACAGTATGTTTACTTGTACACTAATCTATTTTGCCTTTATTGGTTAGGTTATTGTTGTCTATGATGAAGGTGACTAACTTGTTTCCATTATCTATGTGTAGTTCTTTGCTGATAGATCACCGTTAGACTTGGATACCATCACATCAATTCAGAAGAAATGGGCAGCATACATGATACAATTGTGGGATTCGAGGTTAGCATAGCCTAAACTTCTGAGTTGCTAAATGCACTTTCTGATCTCTGTCACAGTGTGATATCCCTAAGTCCCAACGCGTTTGGCACGAGTTTGGGCGCGTATAGCGCGAGTCGGAGGCCTTTGGGGCTGGATTATGCAGAAAAATCTTCTGCAAAAGTGTTTCTGAATAATCTGGCGCGGCCAGCGCCAGGTGTGGCGCGGATCGCGCCCGGGCCAAAGGTGTGGCGCTGATGGTGCCGGGTTGGTGCTCATGGCCCCACAGTCTCTGGAAGCTGGCGCTGGTGGCGCCAAATACTAATAGTTTTTCCCAGTTGGCGCGGGTGGCGCCGTGTGTGGCGCGGCTGGCGTGAGACTCTGGAGGTTGACGCTTCTGGCGCGGGAGTTGGCGCCGGTGGCGCGGGAGGTGGCGCTCTTGGCGTCAGAGGTTTTGGAGGCCGGCGCTCTTGGCGCGGGACTGGCACTGGAGGCGTCGTGGACACCTGCAGCTGGCGTGATCAGTGCCAGAGTGGCGTGATCCACGCGGCAGCTCGGGCAGGTCCACTATATAAGTGGGGTTTCGCTATTTCTGAAGCCAAAACACCCCCTTCTTCTTCCTCAGACCTCCTACCTCCATTGTTGAGCACCCAAGCTCCATTTCTTCACCATATCTCACCAAAATCCATCCCTTAAACTTGTTTTGTGATGGAAATCCCTTCTTGAGCTTGAATCCTTCCTCACTTTCACTTGAAAACCCCTAAATCAAAGGATCCCTTTCTCAAGGGAAGTTCGTGGAACTCGAGCTCGGTGAGGAACGGTGACGATTCGTGAGTACCCAAGCTAGGGGAAGTCGTCCTTGGGCCTTCCTTGCGTCTTTTGAGGTAAGAAACTCGAGAAACACCTCTTGATTCATGAGTTGGGGTTTAGGGTGAATAGTGACCCACTTTTGATAGAGCTTGTTTTATCTTTGGGTCATATTGAAGCATGTGCTTAGAATGTTGTGAGGATGTAGGATTAGCTCTCACATGTGAGTTTGGTGAATGTTGATTTCATGGCTCTTTGTGATGCATGTTATGGTTGTTGGGCTGAGTTGCTTAGCCACTTGTGAACATGCTAGAGCCTTAAATTGTGGTTTGGTTTGCCTTGAGAGGCTATTGTGGTGATGGCTTGTGAATGCCAAACCTTGATGAACCATAGGGTAGATGACTTGTGGTTTTGGAAAGGATTGTGAGTCCTTTCATGCTTGAGCGGTTGTGAACCGTATTGCTTGTGCCTTGTGTGGCTTGTATGTTGACATACATGTTGTGTGTGTGCCTTGATAGGGCGTGACACCGAGGGTGTCAGTGGCGTGGGCCACAGAGCACGGGGAGAACTGCAGAGCTCGGCTTTGCCAGGTAAGTTCTGGACCCTTGGGGATGTTTCCCACTTGTGTGTGTGCTCTACCATACTCCGAGGGAGTAGTGGTTTCATTCATGATTCATGCATTGTGTGGATGTTGCATGCTCATATATATACATGCTTGTTTCTATGCTTGAGATTGTAGTAAGCCTGATAATTAGATCTTCTGGCCAGTGAAGATAGATATGGACCTCCCTAGGAGGAGAGCGCGCCTCCTAGTTCGTTTGCTCGAGGTTGGCATAAGGTCCCGGGATGCGGAGATTCCCTAAGACCAAGAGCTAGGTGGTCCCGTCGCGGTTGAAGCCTAGGCTCGGAGGTACCATATAAGTGCGTCCATGCGAAGGGGTAGCACCCAATGGGATGGCACGGATGTGAATTCCGGCTTCACACTGAGGACGGTGTTGGACTCAGTCCACCATACATAGAGCTTAGATAGCTTGTTATGTATATTGTTATGAGAGGCCGGGATGCCCCAGATGGTTGTGATACCCTGATGACTTGGGTCATGATGAGTGAGCCAGGGTGGAGGAGATGCCTCCAAGGACCCTGAGCTTGCTGAGATGTTTATCTCACCCCGTGTGGGGTTGTTGTTTTTCAGGTGATGCTTCTGGCAGAGGGGAGCAGTCTCAGGGCGGGAGGCCCCCGTAGAGACGTTACCTGCTTGGACTCGGGCAGCAGAGGATAGCTTGGAGCTCGGCTCAGCTATGTTGGTGTTTTGTATGCTTGGAGCTCGGCTCAGCATCTTGTGTTGTTTATGTTTTGTACCCCTGTAAAGGGAAGACATGTGATGTACATGTAGTTATTCTTGTATACTTTGATGTATATTTTTGTATGCCCTCGAGTGAGGAAGGATCCTCGGGATCAGAAAGCGCTCGGACGCTTATTCTTGTATATATGCACCTAGGGTGCCAGATGTTGTTGTATATATATATATATATATATCCGATTTTCATTTTGTATGTTCCTCCTGTGTTTATATCTGTGAGATATTTGGGTTATCTGCCTATGGTTGGTTTGTATGATCTGGTCAAGCAGGGGCTTGTGTTGATGCTTGATGTGGATTGTGATTCCATACATAATGTTATCAAGAAATATGGTTTGGTTTTATGCTTCCGCGAGATAAAATTGTTTTAAAAAGGTTTTAATTAACTTGTTTAAGCGCTAATCTGATGATATTATATAATGATAATACACCGGGTATTCACGGGGTGTTACACACAGGGAATAAGATCTCAGTGGATCTCAGATTGTGCTGTAAAATAAAGATGAATCATCAACGAATACTTGGATTAGGCAAACTTATTTTTTTCAATAGAGGCGTGTAGTTGATGGCTTTTGTAATTTAATAAGGTTCAACTTGGATTAGGCAAAACTTATTTTTGGAGTTTGCACCACTTGTGATGTTCTGGTGCTTTTGTGTGTTTCAGGTGTTAATGTTCATCAATGGGGAGGAAGTCACTGATTAGTTGGTGAGTTGATTAATGAGTTCTATTATAGTTGTGTTTGGGACTGTTAAATGCAATGCATGCTTTATAATGTTTTTGTTTTTTGTAGTGTAAAGATGTATTTTGTGTTACGGAAGATAACTGATTGGAATGAGTTTTTTTGCTGGTTGCTTGGTATGCATATACATTAATTGACATGTTGTTTTATGCTTCAATATTAATGGTTTGACTTCTTTCATTTTGTCTTCGTGCAATGGTAAGGTTTTTGTCCTTTTGAGCTGGAGTTTCATGGGTTCAAATCTTACTGCTGGTCAATTGCTTAATTTTGAGATAAAATTAAAATTTGAGTAGTTGTTTGGGTTCCAACTTGCCATTATAATTGTTTTTCATGGGACAATGGAATCATGGGAACAACCAGGCAAAAGAAAGTGTTACTTTTGTTTTATCTTTATTCTTTGTTGATAAAGGAATTCAAAAATAGAGTATTGGCCGCCATTTTCATACCTTCTCATCTATTTAATGATTTCCTTAATTAGTTATTGTCTTTAAATCACAATATGTTAGTGGAGAGGTATATTTATGTATGACATCTCCTTAATGATTTTTTAGTGATTTATAATTAATTATTATGCAGGTATAATCCTTTATTTATACACCCCTTCTCCTTTATAATACAACCTCCCCATCACTGGGTATGAATCTTGGAAATGCTCCAAATGCAGCTGATGTACCTACACTTATAGGAAGAGGTTCATTTTCACTTCTGAGCTGTATGTGTTCTTTTTAAGGATACCTTAATTATCATCAATTTGTATCATTTTGGATTGCTTTGAAAATTCTCATAATGAATTATGAATTTACTGATAGTTAGTTATGGAAATTGCAGTCAATGTAATGTGGTGTACAATTTGTGTTAGGTGCTTAATGATAGAGGTTGTGTTGGTTCTACATCATATATTTGGTCATGTGCAGCCATCGTATTTGTGCTTAATTATGGCCTGGTATTTGCCCTTTGATGACCCAAATCATGCAACACTGTACAAATAACTAGGCAATTCCAGAATATAATCCATGATGCTACATGGCTAGATTCACTTAAAAATCCTTTTGTGCATATTTATTTGATTAATAATTATCTCCTTTAAATATCATTATTCTTTACTTCTGTTCATATTTTTTTTCAACTAAAAACAATTTAATCATTGATTTAGCTATATGATTCGTTTATATATGACCCAAGAAATAATAAAGTAAGAATCCAAATGAAAATGTGGAAAGAGATCAACAATTTCAAAGACTTCGGCTTGCTTTTGCAGAAAATTGAAGAATAAAGGGTAGTTTTAAATGATCGAACAAGTAAACTGTGAAATTTAATTTATATTGTGTTTCTTGGTTAAACTGTCAAGCTCATATATATATGGAACATGAATTTTATAATGTATGACGTTGTTTATTATTATTTTTAATCAGATTTACAGTCAGCCGAAATATGAAAAACATACCCCAAGCAGAAAAAAATAAAAATATTAAAAAAAACAAGTTTATTTCAAAGACGGTTCCCATTGACCGTAGTTTTTACCAATTAAATCAAAGACGGGCCACTCCTCACCGTCGTTTTTTCAGTATATTAAAAAATAATGAAATCAAATAAATCAAAGACGGTTCATACAGGGACCGTCATTGTATTGGCTGTAGTCAACGACGGTTAACCGTAAGACCGTCGTAGTTATATTATCTTATATTTTAAAAAAAACGTACACTAAATCAAGGACGGTTAGCTGGTAAGACCTGTCGTTGATCATAATATAAAGAAGACGGACATGGGACCGTCGTTGATATGGAATGTTAACAACGACACACATTTCAAAGACGGTTGAGAACCCGTCGTGAAAATAACATTTTACCATCGTAAAACTTGATATTTGTGGTAGTGTATATTTTAAAAAATCCATAAAATAAGAATTTAGAAATTTAAAATGGTTCCAAATATTTCAAATATTATAAATGAGTCCTTACATAAATAAACAATTTTATTCTCAAATATGAGCATCTAGTCGAAATTTGAAAATAACACTTTTAATGAGATAATAATTTAAGTGAATAAAAAAGTTCTAAAACAATTCGCAAATAATGTTGTTTAAAGTCGCGGTAACCGAAAAATTCAATCATAGTATCCCTAAAATTAAATTAAAATTAATATATTCATACTTATAAACAACCACAAATTATCCACAATAAAATAACACTCTAGTAAATAAACACCAACACTATATTGCATTCAATTATTGAACAAACAGATAAATATTACAACACAACTTAGTGATTATCATAATCACTAAACTTAACTCTTTGGTTCACATAACCGGTGTGGATCTCATTTCTTCAAATGGTATATAAGTTCATATTCATGCAATGATGTCCCATTGTCATCCCCATCATAGATGGAGGTATCCAAGATTTCTGCTCCATCCCAATTGAAGGTATCTATTATCTTATCTCATCCAGATAGAGATATCTCATATCCATTCTAAATGGAGGTATCTCATGCATATTCAATTCTCAAAATAAAATATTATACACTATCGCTACTTTCTAGGAGATGGTGATCAATTCATACATAATTAGAAAACATCATTCTAGATAACTACCAAATAAATACTCAAATTCCATACACACTAATTGTAACGACCTAAATTTTATGCTGATTTTTATTAATATTATTATTATTATTAGGGTGAAATTTCTAAGAAATGTATATTAGTAAAAATTCTAAAACGTAAAATTTATCAAAAGATTTAAAACTGATACATTATATATAGCCATAGTTCTTGATTACAAAAGTCTTTATTATACAGATACAATATTTTCCATATTCTAGCCTAATTCATAACTTCCTTCACTAATCCCGGGCATCAAGGATGTAACACCCCGTAGGCCTCCGACGTGTTATCATTAAGTATATCAGTTTAGAGTTTAAAACATAGTTTATAAAACTTAGCGGAAGCTCAGAATCGCTTTTCTTGATACATGATGTATGGAATAACACAAATCACATATAATTCACACACAAAGCACATAAGGCACACCCCTGTTGATCCAGTTTCCCATAACATAAACCATATAGACAGATAACTAACAGAGTTAGGCAGGCTTAACAATACACAAAAGTTGTACTCAAGAGAACATGTATCATGTACATATCATAAATAGTTCTGTACAACTATACATCACAGCTCACACCACATCGTGTGATACAAAAAGAATATCAGCCCTCACAGAGGGTATACAGAACTATACAACATCAATTGGTGTGCATACACACCATCCCTGCTTTAGGGTACAAAAAAATATAAGCAAAACAGTCCAAAATGAGCCTAGAAGCTCCATCTGCTGCCATCATTCGAGCAGAAATGTCTCTACTCAGGCCTCCTACCCTGAGACTGCTCTCTTCGTCCGGAAGAGTCACCTGAAAAGCATAATTCCCCACACGGGGTGAGATAACACATCTCAGTAAGCTCAGGGTCCATGGAGGCTTCTCCTCCACCCTGGCCCACTTCCATATCACATACATCAGGCAATCACAAGCAAATGGCCCACTGGCCCTCATAACAACATAAGCATAGCATACAAACATGGCGGAGCTGCCTCAACGCCTGGCGGAGCTACCTCAACGCCTATATCAGTGGGAGTCCGGAACTCGTACCTGTGCCATCCCATTGGGTGCTAACCCTTCGCATGGATGCACAACATATGGCACCTCCGAGAATAGAAGGAGCTACCTCAACTTCTAATCCCCTGACCTGTGGGAATCAGTCCCCTGGGAGCTACCTCAACCAAGAGCCAGCCATGCTAGGAGGAAAACCATCTCCTAGGGAGGTCCATATCTATCTATTGGCCAACAGATCTATCACAGTCATATCACAGAACAAGTCAAGCACATATGCATACATACATCATTATGAGAATGCAACTACCAATGCATGCATCATGAAATGACCACCACTCCCCCGGAGTGTGGTGTGGCACACAAGATGGGAAATCATTCCCCAGAGACACTGAACTTACCTGGTAAGGTCTCAGTCTGCACTTTCTTTCCAGGTCTGTGGCTCCCGCCACCAAAAGTCTCAGTATCGAGGCCTAACCAAGGCACATGTAATATCACATTAAAACCAGACCACAGACATGCAATTCACAATATACATATATAACAGAAATCCCCTCCTAGGGTTCAAGCCAGCTCAGCCTACACTAGGCTCCTCACAGACCATACAAGGTCCGCTATGGCTGCATACCAAGCATATGAGTCATCACAAACTCAATGCAGCTCACCTAATCGAGCATAAACTAACCACGGCCTCACTATACAATTGTCATCAGAAAGGGGCTGAGGTCCACTCAAAGCCCTGCTCTACTAGCCTCTCAGCTCAGAACAACACAATCAAGGCTCTAGCCTATCAGAGAACCATCAACAAGTGACTCTACATAAGTCACACAGGCATATACAGAGCCAAGATTCAAAGTTATCAGAATCAAAAACTGAAAGCTAATCCTTCATCTATTCGAAGCCCTGAACAACTTTCTCAACTGGACCCTGGGCTAATTCTAGCCTCAGCTCTAATGGGTCACTATTCACAGGGACCCCCAGAATCAAAATTAAACGGTGAAACTTGTGTTTCTTACCTCAGTGGCGACTCCAACAGCCTCAGAACAACTTCCTCTAGCTTCTATGTTCCAATTACGCTATGGTTCTTTGCCAAACTCAAGTTCTCTGAGCTTTTCCTCAGAGGTTCCTCTTCTCACTCAAATTGGGGTTTTCAAGGAAATTGATGAAGGATTCAAGCTTTCCAATCGGTTCAATCAAGATTATAGGGCTCAGGAAGGTGTTTAGGCTAGTATATAATGTTCCTAAAATCTTGGAAGGTCTCTAATTGAGGTTTGGAGGCAAGAGGAAGAAGAAAGGCTGATTTTCCTTCCATTTTTCGCGTTTTCCGCCTTTTATACTCAACCTGCCCGACCTCTGGCGCCACCAGCGCCAGCTCCGGTGCCACCAGCGCCAGCTCCGGTGCCACCAGTGCCACATAGGTCAGTCAACCTGGCGCTCTTGGCACCACTCCCGCGCTTTCAGCGCCGGTTTTCAGAAACTGTGGCGCCTCCAGCGCCACTCCCGCGCCTCCAGCGCCAACTTCCAGAAAATCTGGCGCCCCAAACGCCACATCTGGCGCCCCCAGCGCCATCTTCCAGAGACCCTAGCGCCCTCAGCGCCAACTCTGGCGCCACCAGCGCCGACTAGGGATCTGGCGCTCTTGGCGCCAATTCTGGCGCCCTTGGCGTGGACCTGCAGGGACTCTGGCGCCTTTGGTGCCACGTTCCAGAACTCATGGCGCCCTGAGCGTGGATCTGGTGCCTTTGGCGCCACTTTCCAGTGGTCTGGCGCCATCAGCGCCAGCCCTGGCGCCATCGACACCGCACCCTTAACAGGGTTTTCTGACCTATGTGGCGCTGGTGGCGCCAGAAAATAAAGGTCCTTACAAAGGAAACCGTCCATGGTTGCCATATAAGAAAAACATGAAACAAATCTAGTGAGAAATAAAATTTCTCAGTAGGCAAAGCTAAATCACCGAACACGTTAGTATGTTAGTCAATCATTATTATATTCAAACAAATCCATAAAAATAATGCAAACTATATGAATGCATGAAATGAACTATCACAGGGTGCAAATGGCCTTTACATATCGTATTGTATGTAGCTACACCTCATACTGGATGTAGACGCTACGATCGTCTTACGCAAACATGCATGAATTATGTCATATACTTGCACCTGGGTACTACATATCGTACTGTATGTAGCATCAGATTCCATTTCTCAAAATCTCGTACTGGACTTGGAAACATGAATCAACCTATCATCACATTAATATCCATCCATAATAAAATCCATAAACAAAATACACATCACTTTTTGGAAATTATTTTTATCATAACATTATACATACCATAAGTATGGTTAAATCATCATACTTTAACCAAGCAAGATCATTATCAACTTAGGCATGACCAGAGAATATCCTCAACTACAGAAAAATCATGTTAGTAATCTAACTAATAATCCACAATGTCTTTCAAATACTTTCTAATCCCTTTAAATTTTCACAATAAAAGTATGCATCTTAATTCTCCTTGCACCTACCACCTCACTAATTAATCCTCAAAAATTGAATCATTCAGGTATTTAAACCATTTATCTACATACCATTCATCCTCTACTTCTAAAAATTAATTCAAAACATTTCCATAAAAATATAAACAGACGACCCAAAATATCATCAAAATCACCTTCAAAGATCATCAAATGGGCTTTCATACATCACTAATATTTATGTGTATAGATCATCACCTATCTTATGGCTTAAATCAACATATTCTCATCAAAGAATAACCTTTAAATGACATGAAATTCAAGCCTAAATGATAATCATAAATTTACCTAATAAAGCATATGAAGTAATCCAAACCATTGATTAACAAGAGATTTAAGCTTAGCCTACCTCCAGTGAGTTTGAGTCTGGAAAATGGAATGGATAAATGGCTTCCTTCTTTGGGAGAATCCTCTAAGAGATGAAGCCTTGATATCCTTCTACTAAGCGTGTCAAACTCTTCTTATGGTTGTTAGCTTTACACGAAATTTCTTCAAGATGGTGGATTTTCTTTTCTTACTTGATTCAAGCTTTAAAAGGGAAAGATGAAATGAAATGAAGGTGGTGTGAGGGGGAGAGATTCACGTGAATGAGGTATAGGAAGTGCCTTGAGAATGACTTGCACTTAAGGTCCTTCCCCTCCCTTTATATAGTGTTTAAAAAATAATTTAATATTCAAGGACATTTTTTACCTTCCTAACTTAATTACCTTCATTTAGTTCCATCCTAACTTAATTTCCTTCATTTAGTCCTATTCTAACTTAATTACTTCTCATTCCATTAGATTCTAACTAAGTTCATTATGATTCTTTTACTTTATTAAGAAAAATCTTCAAGATTCATTATGTTGCTTACAAGTGTCATTACACTTATCTTCATCATAAGCCTCCCTTTCCAAGTGTCCACTTACTTGGCATTTCTTGAAGTTTCACCACTTGTCCACTTTCATGAAGATTCTCCCATCTTCTACATAGTTCACTTGAAGACTAGATAAATGGAAAAAGATCTTTGCTTCATTTTCATGTTACTTGTATCCATGCCGTACAAGTGACCTTCCACTTGTATTCATCCTATGACTTGTCTTTCCAAGTGGCTATTCAAGAACTTTCTCCTTCCTTCTACACCATGCTTCACGTGATTCATCAATCTAAAGGGGAGGAAGACAAATTTTTCTTCCTTTCATGCTACATGTTGTTTCACTAAGGAATTAGGTTTTCGATTCAGGTTAAAGGGTTAGTTCACTAAGGAATTAGGGATTAACTAATTTAGAAAGGACTTACGCTCTGAACAATCTTAACAAGAACACTTATGATTTATTCTCTTAATGCTTAGTTTGACAGAATCGCTAAGGGTTTAGGGTTCTCGATCGGATTAAAGAGTTAAATCGCTAGTTATCTAGGATTTATGAATTTAGGAGAGATTTATTATTTGTGTGACTTAACC
The DNA here is from genome assembly GCA_007407185.1 of Glycine tomentella. Classification (NCBI taxonomy): domain Eukaryota; kingdom Viridiplantae; phylum Streptophyta; class Magnoliopsida; order Fabales; family Fabaceae; genus Glycine; species Glycine tomentella. The sequence goes on along the minus strand of PYAF01000482.1, from coordinate 15,881 downwards.
CACCAAACCAGTCAAGTGAAAGAGGAGGACTCAGAAGGGATTGCGCCTGACCACAATTAATCTTCCATTGGTAATTTCCTTACTCAATTTACTGCATTTACTTTTGTCTTTTTATTCCACAACAATTCAACAACAACTTCTTTGCGTATTTTTGTTCTTCTTTCAATCACACTTATTTACTATTACTGTGAAAATCACCCCAATCCCTGTGGAGAATGATACTCTGCTTACCTAAACTTTATTACTTGTAAACGATTGGTGCACTTGCCGTCGCATTGAGCACATGAACGCTTCGAACAAGTTTTTGGCGCCGTTGCCGGGGATTGGTTAACAGATTTTTACAGTAGTTTTAATATTTGTGATTGAAACTTTTGTTACTAATTGCTTCTCCTAGTTTTTATGCGAGGTTCAGCTAACTCTGAGGAATTACAATTTGATCCTGAAATTGAGAGAACCATCCGAAGGAGGCTAGCTGACCAAAGAAGAAGAGAAGCTGAAAATTCTGATGGTGATCCACTTGTAGAATCAGATCCAGAATTAAAAGAAAATATGGCTGAGGAAAGGAATCACATACCACCGAGGCCAAGACATGAGGATGAACTTATGGAGGATATTCTGGCTCCTATGTTCACCAGACCTAACTCCAGCATTGTGAGGCCACCCATACAGGCTAACCATTTCGATATAAACCCTTCATTGATAGCCTTGGTGGAACGCAGTCAGTTTAGAGGGGAAGATTTGGAAGACCCACATGATTTTATAGACAGATTTCTTAGAATCTGTGACACCATTAGACATCAAGGGGTCTCCGATGATGCAGTAAGATTAAGCCTCTTTCCTTTTGCTGTTAAGGGAAGTGCATTGAGATGGCTAAATAGACAAACATCCAATAGCATCTCAACTTGGGAGGACTTAGTCTCAAGATTCTTCACAGAGTACTTTTCCATGGACAAATACAATCGATTGGTGAATGAAATCACCAACTTTACTCAGAATGGAAGAGAGTCTTTGTGCACTGCTTGGAAAAGATTCCAAGAATTGATTAGGAGATGTCCACAGTATGATATGCCTGTAGGTAAGCAGGTCCGTATATTCTTTAATGGCATGACTCCTGACACTCTTATGATAGTTAATGTTGCAGTTGGTGGTACTATACGATCCAAGACAGCAGCTCAAACATATGAGCTGATTAACTCTTTGGCCAGGAATGAGAATGAAAGCATAGCACAGCAGCCAAAGAGAGAACCAATTCAGCTGTCCACAAATGATGCAATGATTGCGGAGCAAAATATTTTGGCACAACAGCTAGCCAAATTGACTGAAAAGATTGATAGATTGCAAGTATCCGCAGCACAAGTAGGCACAAGCAAACCACATGTAATCTGTGAGTATTGCCAAGGTGAGCACGAATCGAATGTCTGTCCTATTCTTGTTGGTGCTGATCCTGTGCAAGTGAATGGTGTTTGGAATGATCATAGGCAGCAACAACCATATCAGCAGCAGGCCTATCAAAGAAACAACAACTTTTCTGCTGGAAACAACTTCCAAAGGAGGTTCCAAGGAGGTGGCCTGGATTATAAGTCCAATAACTACCTGCAGCCCCCTCCTATTCCTAACAAAGAGCCCTCTGAACTTGAAAAGATGGTGATGCAGCTGTCTAAAACTACAGCAGAATTTATATCAGAAACAAGAGCTCACAGGTGATGTAAATCTGAACTCGAAAGAGAGGCTCCAGATCACTGATTGTCCCGATCTACCTTGCTGGAAATTGAATTCTTCAATGGGACTCAAAAACAGAGTGTAAGATGCTCTGTTTTGGGGAGGTCTTTAGTTTTAGGGATTTAAGAAACGGATTTGATGGAATAGAATTAGGAATGAGATGGGAATGGCACCATGGAATAGCATTCCAATAAGCCTTGCACGAATCGCCACAATAGCAGAAGCTACTGATGAGAAACAAGAAGTTCTTGAGTAAGAACAAAGGGAGAATACTCTCAACCTCAACACTCACAATGAGCTATT
>PYAF01000481.1:25066-40259 GCA_007407185.1 Glycine tomentella | reverse complement strand
GTGCCTTGAAGTTAATAATATGATTCAAGTGTAAGAGAAAGGCAATCTGATTGATCTATGCATTCATTCATTCATCTAAAAGTTTAAATGAATTTTCCTAAAACATCAAAGCTTTTTATAAGTTGATTAATGTTTTAAATAGATTAAAAGGTTTTTGGAAAAATGGATTTTCTACTGCTTTAATCGATTACCTAAGAGTTATAATCGATTATTTTGTTCTTCGTGAAATCTGGAAAATCTTTATAAACAGTTTGATCGATTACATATCAGGTTAATCGATTATTTGGCCTTTGATTGAAACTGGAACTGCTATGTTAAATGTTTTAATTGATTACCAACATTTGTAAACGATTACATAGTTGAAATCAATTTTTAAGGATTTCTGGTTTAATCGACTACCATCATTCGTAATCAATTATATAATTGAACAGAGCTTTTAAGGTTTGCTGGTTTAATCGATTACCAAACTTTGTAATCGATTACACAGTTTATTTGGTTAAAATGTACTTCCTGGTTTAATCGATTACAACTCGAGATAATCAATTATTTTGCTCGTTGCTGAAACCCAGAAATCTTTATGAACAGATTAATCGATTACAGAAGTGTTTTAATCGATTACATATACGTAATAATAAATTATTTGGCACGTGCAATCGATTACAGTTAGTTATAAATTTCTGTTATAAATAGAATTGAAGACTTGGCTCGAAAAAACATTGTTCATTTGAAATTTTGAGTATACACAAGCTTTCCATTCTCTCTCAAAGTGATTTTCTGGAATCAATTACTTGCTACTTTCAAATCATTCATGGGTTATTCAGTGAATCTTGAGCAAGAAACTTTTCAAAGATAAGGAAAACATGTGCTGATTTGTTTTGCTATTCAACCTGAATTTAGTAACTCATGTGTATTACATTCAGTGGATCATCAGGTTGTAATTCTCCTTAATCTTTGTGTGTAAATTCGTATTCTGAATTTCTGTTGTAATTGCTATGGTAAGTGGGTTCTTCTTACTTGGTTCTAGAGAAGGGTTCTCTAGATTAAAGAACAGAGTAGTGTTCTCTGGTTCTTGCTCCTTAGAATTCTAATAGGGTTTTAGTTTTCTATTCTTTATCTAGGGTTGATAAAGGGGAGATCTTGTAATAAGCTTGTAAGAACAAGATTTATAATAGTGGAACTCTAATCTAGTGTTGATTGGAAGAAACTGGATGTAGCTTCAGTTGTGAAGTGAAGCAGTATAAATTGCTTGTGTGATTGTTTCTCTATCTCTTATACTCTAATTGTTCATTGATTCTTTATTTCATATTCATTGTTTAACAAGTTCTGTTTTGAGCAAATTGATTCCAAGGGGCTGAGCTATTTGATTGAGTAAAAAAATTTCTTGGTTTTGAAAGTGATAAAGATCCTTAAAACTCTGATTTGAATAAATTTTAAAATACCAAGGTTTAACCAATTCACCCTCCCTCTTGGTTATTATGAGTATTCCCTTTATTTTCAATTGGCATCAAGAGCTGGTTCTTGAGAGTTATTCAAGATCACTATCTTTTCTTCAAAAAGAAAAATGAATACCTCACAAATAACCTTCAAAGAAGGTGCTTCTCTAAACAGACCTCCTATGTTTGAAGGGGAGCACTTTAGCTTTTGGAAAAATAGAATAAAAATGCTTATTCAATCAAATGACCCAGGAGCTTGGAATGCTATAGAAAAAGGTCTTTTGATACCCATTAAAATTGTTGGCAATGAGATGATTCCCAAAGAATGGGATGAGATGACTGATGTTGAAAATTGAGTTGTCCAATATGATTTCAAAGCAAAAAATATGATAACCTCTGCACTTTCTGCTGATGAGTTTTTCAGAATAGTAAGATGCACAAGTGCCAAAAAGATGTGGGAGATGCTGGAAATTACTCATGAAGGCACTGAAGAAGTTAGAAGATCAAGAAAACATGTTTTGATCCATGAGTATGAAATGTTCAAGATGAACACCAAGGAAAGCATTTCTTATCTACAAACAAGATTCACTCACATAGTGAATCATCTTTTGGGTCTTGGGAACATCTTTGATACTGAAGAATTAAACATCAAAATCTTGAAGTGTCTCACAAGACCTTGGCAACCAAAGGTGACAGCAATCAAGGAATCAAAAGATTTGTCAAAACTGTCCATGGCTGCATTATTTGGTGAGTTACTTGAATATGAGTTTGAAATGTCTCAACTAACTTGTGCTGAAGATGCAAAAAAGAAAAACAAAGGCATTGCACTAAAAGTTGCACCTTCAAAGTCTGAAGAATTGGAAGAATCAAGTGAAGAGGAGGAAGAGGACAACATGAACTTGATTGTTAAAAAGTTCAGCAAGTTCTTGAGGAAGAACAAGAACAAAAAGTTCAACAAGAACAACAAGAACAAAAATAGCAACAACAACAAAAAGATTGACAACACCTTTACTTGTTTTGAATGTGGAAAACCTGGTCACATCAAATCAGAATGCTCAATCTTTTTGAAAAAGCAACAAGGTGACAACAAGGGGAGGAAGGAAGGAAATCCAAAAGAGCCTACATAGCTTGGGAAAATAATGAGTCAACAACTTCAGAATCTTCAACTGAAAATGAAAAGGCTAACATGTGTCTCACTTCCACAATTAATGAAGAAGATGATGATCTCTCATGTGATGAAACTGAGGTAAGTTTTGAATATGATCAAGCTATTAATGTTTTCCATGAAATGATGAAGAAGCCAAAAAGCTTGCAATATCCAATAACAAGCTTAAAGGAAATCTTAGATGGCATGTTGCAAAGATTACTGAATTGTAAACATATATTTGCAACTTGAAAGAAGAGAATGAAAAACTTGTTTCTTACAAATTAAATGGTTGTGTATGTGCTTCTTCTTCTACTAATGTCAACAAATACAATCTATTGCAAAAGGATTTTGATGATTAGAAAAGAAGTCAAGGAGAAAAATATATGTCAAGCTTATCCGAAATCAGCTATTTAGTTGATCTTTTGAGAAAGTTATACAAAGGGAAATGTAACTTGGATGAAATGCTAATTGTTCAAAGATATGCTGGAGATACTTCTGGTTTGGGGTACAAAAAGGGCTTAAAATATACTGGAAAAACTATATTTGTGCCACCAAAACAGAAGTATCAAAAGAAGTTCATAAACTTAAAGGTCAATCAAAATGCTTTCTTGAGAAAATCATCAAAATCTGTAACATGCAACTATTGTATGGAAAAAGGACATACATCTTACAAATACTATGCTAGGAGATTCTATGTGCCTAATGTAGATTGCATTTGGGTTCAAAAGAAAAAGAAAGCAACTAACCCCTACGGACCCAATCTCAATTGGATACCTTCCTTTGTAAATTAATTTGATTTTTGCAAGTATATCTAAGAGCTAAATCCTCATTATGGTACCTTGATAGTCGATGCTCTAGACATATGACGGGTGACATCTCTATGCTTACAAATCTAACTCTTAAAGATGGAGGATTTGTCACCTATGGAGACAACAACAAAGGAAAGATCATTGAGAAGGCAAGATAAAAGATATCTTTAAAACCAAAATAAGAAATGTACTTTATGTTGAAGGTTTGAAGCATAATCTCTTAAGCATAAGCCAACTCTATGATAAAGGATTCAAAGTCTCATTCAATAAAAATTGTTGCATGATTTGTGATGGGCAAAGTGGTGAAGTGATTCACATAGGTAAAAGAAAAGGTAACATTTACTTACTTTCAATTGATCATGCATTCTTTCACAACAATTCTTGTCTGATAAGAAAGATTTATGAATCTTGGCTATGGCATAGAAGGGCAAGTCACATTAACATGCATCATATGAACAAGCTAATTAAAAAGGATTTAGTAATTGGTTTACCCAACCTCAAGTTTGAAAAGGACAAATTATGTGATGCTTGTTAAAAGGGGAAACAAACCAAAAATTCCTTTCAAAGTAAAAACATTGTTTCCACCTCTAGATCACTTGAATTACTTCAAATTGATTTGTTTGGTCCTTCTAGAACTATGAGTTTAGGAGGCAATTATTATGGGCTTGTCATAGTAGATGATTACTCTAAATTTACTTAGACCTTGTTTTTGGAATCCAAAAGTGATGCTTTTCAATCATTTAGAAAATTGGCCAAGCTTACTCAAAATGAGAAAGGCAGCAAAATTATCTCAATAAGAAGTGATCATGGTGGAGAATTCCAAAATGAACATTTTGAAAAATTCTGTGAAGAAAATGGAATTAACCACAATTTTTCAGCTCCAAGAACACCTCAACAAAATGGTGTTGTGGAGAGGAAAAATAGATTTCTTGAAGAAGGAGCTAGAACTCTCCTTAATGAGACAAATTTGCCAAAATATTTTTGGGCTGATGTTGTAAGTACAGTTTGCTACACTTTGAATAGATTACTTATAAGGTATATTTTAAAGAAAACCCCTTATGAGCTATACAAAGGTAGAAAACCAAACATTTCTTACTTGAGAGCTTTTGGCTGTAAGTGTTTTGTATTAAACAATGGCAAAGAATTACTTGGAAAATTTGATGCTAAAGTTGATGAAGCAATTTTCCTTGGATATTCATTACATAGTAAAGCATATAGAGTTTTCAATAAAAGAACAATGTGCATGGAAGAATCTGTACATGTGATTTGTGATGAGAGTGGAATCAAAAGTCTATGGTTAAAGCAATAATTGCAAGATTATGGTGTGGAATTAAAAGAAATACCTCTACTATGTGACAACACAAGTGCTATCAATATTTCTAAGAATCCAATAATGCACTTAAGGACCAAACATATTGAGATAAGACATCATTTCCTTAGAGATTACATCCAAAAAGGTAATATCAAAATTGACTTCATTGATACTCATAATCAATTGGCTGATATATTCACTAAACCTTTGGCTAGAGATAGATTTTACACTCTTAGAAACATGCTAGGTATCTTAGATGAATCAAATCTTCATTAGTATGATTGTTATGTGCTTATCCATGTGAAATAGCTTTATACTTGTTCCATCATCACATATGCCTTCAATTTTCAAGTTGTGCTGCATAATACACTATTCATTCTGATAAATTCTCTGTAATAATCAATTACCTATTGGAATAATCGATTTAAATCACTTAAAAATCTTGTCAGAATGAATTTTGAACTCATGTAATCGATTACAACATCGAGATAATCGATTAATTGGCCTTCGAAAATATTTCCAAAAGCCAAAGTTCACTAGAATAATCGATTACAGTAAATGGTAATCGATTAAATTGCAAAGAATCTGTTTTAAAAATTCAAATCCTTCTGGAATAATCAATTACACATCGAATTAATCGATTATACAAGCTTCAAATTGATTTTGTATTTCAAATATCTCTATAATAATCAATTATAATGCATGGTAATCAATTCAATTGACTGAAATTTTTTGTAAAATTTGAATTCTTTCTGTAATAATCGATTACATAGAGTTAATAATCGATTAGAAATCATTTTCTTCAACTGAATCTTACTAAAATAATTGATTACTGATCGAAATAATCAATTACTGATCGAGCAAAAAGTGATTTTGCTTACGAATTAATCGATTATTCATGGAGTTACTGCAAAATCTATCAATTTTTCTTGGAAATTGTAACTGCATAACTGCCACCTAATTCAAATTTGAATCTTCTGTGTCTTAATGGTAGTGGATTGATTTGTTGTAATTGTTTCTAATTTCAAATTTTGAATCTTTGGAGCCCAAATTTTCTATAAATACAACCCTTGTTGAAGGATGAAATCACAACTTTCTCATCTTCTTCCTTAAACACTGTTGTGTTCTTCTACTCTCTGAGTTTAGAAACTCTGCCCAGATAGTCTCTCATTCCTTTTTAGCCATGTCTACTCCTAAGAGAGTCAAAAACTCCAAAAGAAAGTCTGGTGAAACCTCTAACCTTGTTGTCAATAGGTTAGACCACTGGTTTCTTGCTGAGAGAGACAAAATGACATATCTCCAGTTCAATGCCACCAAATTAATCCGTTCTCCCAAATACCTTGAACTTGACTAGTTCATTAGGGAAGGTTTTCAATTCCCTGCTTTTCTTGAAACCCAAGGGTTAAGGAAATTTGTTGAGATGAGGGGTACCTATTACCTAAATTAGTGAAGGTGTTTTACACTAGTGCTAAGGGCTCTATGGATGGGACCCTTAGGTCTCAAGTTAATGGAGTAGCCATGGAGATTACTCCAGTGATTTGGGAAGCTGTAGCTGGAATTTACTTTGAAGGTGAAACTTTTTTTGAAGAAGAGGCTGAGGGGTACAATAGGGTGGAGACCTACAGGGGGATGCTTCTTGTTCCCCAAATGAGGCTGAAGCTTAGGCTAGGCATTGGCCCAATGACCCATGAGGACAGACTCATTCACTACATAATTACCTACATCCTAACTGCTAGAGCAACCAATCATGCCCAAGCCACTGATGATGACCTACAAATTGTGTATTCCATTCAGATGAATTGGATTCTTATTCTAGAAGAAATTATGCTTAAATAAAAGAGGTTAATGAATTACCCTTTTCCATACCCTATTCTGGTTTCCAGGTTTATTGAATACTTTAAAATTGATGTTTCTAATGAGGTTGTTGACAACACAAACTCAAGCAACAACCTCATCAAAGATAAGCAACTTACCAAGCTAGGGATGGTCAAGACTCCTCAATGATGGAAAATGGCTGGCCAACATGTCCCTGCTGCTGGAAATGAAGAAGAAGAAGAAGCTGAAGATGAAGGCCCTGCTCAACCATTTTACAGTCCATTTGAATCTCTTATGATTCAAAAGATGGATGGCTTATTGTCCCTTCATCATGAGCACAGGGCTAAACTAACTCAGCTTTGGAGGAGATCAAATCTAGGGTAGAAAGCATAGAAGCTAGGCTTGTGCTTGATGATTTTCCTAACTAAATTTAATACTTTCTAATATTGCTCTGTTTTTATTTTAATGTTTTTTTTTCAATCTGATTAATGTACTGTTTCTTTTCTTTCTTTCCAATTAATGAATTTGCATTTGCTTCTCTTACTTGCTGTGCTATCTTTTGCCTTTGAAAAGCCAAATAGGGGGAGTAAAAGTTGATTGGAAACTAAGAAACTAACTCTATAACTAACTCTGTTATGTTCTATTTTATGTTGTATTTTTTACAAATTGATGAATGATGAAATTCACTGAGTGAGGGGGAGCAAACTAAGTTACAGAAGCTAACTAAAAGAAGTAAGTGATTAATGGTTAACCCAACAGATTTCTTAACACTTGTTCTTGGCAAAAAGGATGATTTGTTTTCAAGATTGATAAAGTTCAAACAAAGTTCAAGAATTCTATCTTTGCTCTCCTTCAAAGCACTACAAATCTCTAACACATGGTCAATCAATATTTGGCATGTTCAAAGCCAAAAAGGGGGAGATTGTTGGATATAGGAGGAGCAACAAGAAGAATGAAGCTTTTGACTTAGAAGTGTTTTGAGCTTTTCACATGCCTTGAAGATTGAAATCCAAATCCAAGGGTAAGAGAAGCAAATTTGTTGATCCTTGCATTTGCATACATATAATCATTTATATGCTTAAGTGTTTTTATCAAAGAATCAAAGCTATTTCAAAAAAGATCTAAATGGGTAAAGCTTTTGGAAAAATGTTATTTCACTGTGTTAATCGATTACACATAAGATTAATCGATTATTTTGTTCATGTTTAAAACTGGAAAAGCTTTGATAAACAGTTTAATCAATTACCTCACGGATTAATTGATTATATGGCTTGTGTTTACAACTGGGAAAGCTTTAATGTTCATATTAATTGATTACGCATTTCTTGTAATTGATTACATGGTATAATTTAAATATAATACATTTCTACTTTAATCGATTACCATTTCTTGTAATCGATTACACAAGCTAACTTGAAAATCATGTTATCACTAATTTAATCGATTACCATCGTTTGTAATCGATTACAAGGCTCTCTGAAAAAGCCTGCCTTGCTACCTTAACCGATTACCATCATTTGTAATTGATTACATAGGCTATTTCTGAAATAAGACTTTTATGATTTAATCAATTACAGCTCGGTTTAATCGAATATATTGTTTGTTGTGAAACCTAGAAATCTGCCTTAAAAACTTTAATCGATTAAGTAATAATTTAATCGATTATATATGCATTTTAATCAATTATTGGGCGCGTGTAATTGATCACCAGTTGTTACAAAGTTCTGTTATAAATAGAAGGAAGGCTTGGCTTGATTTGAAACTTGAACATTTCGTATTTTCTGAGCATACACAAGCCTTCTAAGAGTTTTAAAGTGACTTTCTGGGTTAACTAAATTCTTGTCCCATTGTTTTATCATCATGAGCTATTGAATGATTTTTGGGCAAGAAACTTCATGAGTTTAACGGAGAGCATGTTCTGAAATTCTGTTTTCTACTATTCAACCTCAATTGATAATTCATATGATTTCATATCCATTGGATCATCAGGTTGTTTCTCTCCATTATCTTTGTTTGTAAGTACATTTTTATAATTTCTCTTATTTGATACTATTGTAAGTGGATTCTTGAAGCTTTGGCTATAGTAGTGTTCTCTAGGAAAGAACAGAGTACTGTTCTTTGGTTCTTGTTCCTTAGAAGTCTAATAGGGTTTTAGATTTCTATTCTTTATCTAGTGTTGATAAACAAAGGTTGTTGTAAAGCTTGTAAGAATAGAAATTTATAATAGTGGAACTTTAATCTAGTGTTGATTAGAAGAAACTGGATGTAGTTTTTGTTGTGAAGTGAACCAGTATAAATTGCTTGTATTGGTTTTCTTTATCTTTGTCTCTACAAGCCATCTTGTTCATTTGATCTTATTTACATTATCATTACCCAACAAGTTCTATTTTGAGCTATTAGTTTCTTGAACTGAGTAAGTTGATTGAATATGAGCGTTCTTGGTTTTAAAAGTGATAACGATCCTTTAACTCTGATTTGATAAATAATTTTAAAAGATCAAGTTTAAACCAATTCACCCCCTCTTGGTTATTGTGGGTATTCCTATTGTTTTCATTTTTTTATGGAAGCATCATTAGTATTCTTTTGATTTGAAATGGACATTTGCATAAACTGGGTAAGAGTGTCCTCCATTTTTGACAATCTATCAGACTGAGCTTGTGATTGTGAATTTCTGTTTGAAGGACCTGCATATGAATTGTTAGTGATACCTGCAAAAGGAGGGTTAGTGGGAACATTATATACATTTTGTCTCCAACCATAAGGTTGATTTGAACCTGGACCGCCTCAATGAAGAACAGTTGAGAGAAGATAAGAGAAAGGGTTTTAATTCTGGAAATTTCTAAAATGTAATGTAAATTTTGTTTGTGCTAAAATGTAATGTGTTTTTCACTCAATAATTCACAACCTAATTGAAATATCATTCAACTAATCTGTGATTAAAATTCAAAATTAAGGAATGAATCCATAACCTGATCCATTTTGAATCCTAAACACATTCATAATCATGAAAACTGAATAGATTATTGAAGAAGAGAGTGAACATTCACACAGAATTTGAAATACTAAACCAGAACTCAAATTCCCTTTTGCTTGGACTGGATCCTTGGATTAATTGATTGTTTAGCCTCCCATGATCATTATCAATGAAAGCCCCACGAAATTGGTGCACAAAAATGGAATAATAGAAAACGAAAATGAAGAACAGTGAAGAACAATTGAGAGAAAATAAGAGAAAGGGTTTTAATTCTGAAAATTTCTAAAGTGTAATGTAAATTCTATTTTTTTTTTTGCTAAAATGTAATCTAATGTTTTCACTAATTAATTCACTAGCATATAGTGATTAAGTCAGAAGGAAAGAATGGACCATAAATAGGCCCATCTACTCTAATTAATTATGCTATTTACACCAATAAAAATCCAACTCGTAACCCAAAATTCAAATGCAGTGGTTCTGATTTCCAAGCCTAAAATGACCCTCCAAATGACAGAATTTTGTTGGATACAGGGGGAGCTTCATGAAGTTTGGAAGTCTTTGATACAAGATTAGTTTTGAGCTTTCAACATGCTTGAAGACTTGGAATTTTAGGTAAACAGAAAGCTATCTGATTGATCCATGCATTCACTCATTCATTCATTGATTTAACTAAGTGTTTTTCATGAAAATCAAACAAAGCTTTTAACATTTAACAAAGGTTTTAATTTGATTCAAAGGTTTTTGGAAAAATAGTTTGTACTGTTGCAATCGATTACCTTAAATGTATAATCGATTATTTTGTTCTTAGTTCATTCTGGAAAAGCTTTCAAGAACAATGTAATCGATTACCTATCGGAATAATCGATTGTTTGACCTTTGTTTTTATATAAACTGCTTTGTTGAACACTTTAATCGATTACCAATAGTAGTAATCGATTATATTGCTATACATGATTTTAAGACTCTATAGAAGAATCGATTACCAATAGGTAGTAATCGATTACACAGGCTTAGTTGAAAAAGTTGTCTTCCTGTCTTAATCAATTACCAAATGTTGTAATAGATTACATAGTTCATTCTGTTTTATAAAGCTTCCTGATTTAACCGATTACCGAAGATCGTAATCGATTACATAGTGTATTTTGATATTTTGAAGCTTGCTGTCTTAATCGATTACAAGACGGAATAATCGATTATTTTGCTCGTTGCTCATGTCCAGAAACTGGTAGAATAATTTAATCGATTACAAGGTTGATTTAATCGATTACATGAGCGTTTTAATCGATTATGAGGCGCGTTTAATCGATTACTGACAGTTACAAAAGTTTGTTACAAATAGAACCAAGCTCAGCTTGTTTTAAAAACTTGATCAATTCGTATTCTGAGCATACACAAGCTTTCTAAACACATCCAAAGTGATTTTATGAGTTCCATAAGTTCTTGCATCAACTAAAACACTCATGGGTTTTTGAGTGATTCTTTAAAGCAAGAAGTCTCTTTCAAAGGTTAAGGAAGAAAAATGTTATGAGTTTGTTTTTGTCTTTCAAACTGAATTGTTCATTCATATGCATGTCATTCACTGGATCATCAGGTTATTTCTTTCCTTAACTCATTGATTGTAATTTTGTTTACATATTTTGTTGAAATTGGCTATTGTAATTGGATTCTTCTAGCTTGGGACTAGAGAAGGGTTCTCTCGCTTAAAGATTAGAGTAGTGTTCTCTGAATCTTTCTCCTTAGAAGTCTAATAGGGTTTTAGATTTCTGTTCTTTATCTAGGGTTCATAAAGGGGAGGTTCTTTTAAAAGCTTTTAAGAATATTTTATAATAGTGGAACTCTAACTCAGTGCAAATTAGAAGAAACTGGATGTAGCTTCATGTTTTGAAGTGAACCAGTATAAATTGCTTGTGTTCTTATTTCTATATCTTTATTCTCATCTTATTCATTGATCTTTAATTCTTTGAATCATATTCATTGTTCAACAAGTTTTGTTTTTTGATCTATTGAATTCTTAGGCTGAGCTATTTGATTGAGTAAAAGGTTTCTTGGTTTTAAAAGTGATAAAGATCCTGAAACTCTTATTTGAATTTGAATTTTAAAATACCAACGTTCAACCAATTCACCCCCTCTTGGTTGTTGTGAAGTATTCCTATTATTTTCAATTGGCATCAAGAGCTGGTTCTTGAAAGTTATTCAATATCACTAATTTTTCTTCAAAAAGAAAAATGAATACCTCACGAATAACCTTCAAGGAAGGTGCTTCTTTAAACAGACCTCCCATGTTTGAAGGGGAACATTTCAGTTTTGGGAAAAATAGAATGAAAATCTTTTCAAATGACCCAAGTGCTTGGAATGCTATAGAAAAGGGTCCTTTTATTCCAAAGAAAACTGTTGCCAATGAATTGATTCCCAAAGAATGGTATGAGATGACAGATGCTGAGCAAAAGGTTGTCCAGTATGATTTCAAAGCTAAAAATATGATCACCTCTGCACTTTCCTCTGATGAATTTTTTAGAACAGTGAGATGTACAAGTGCAAAAGAAATGTGAGAGATGCTGGAGATTACTCAAGAAGGAATTGAAGAAGTCAGGAGATCAAGGAAGCATGCATTGATCCATGAGTATGAGATGTTCAAGATGAACACCAATGAAAGCATTTCTCAGTTGCAGACAAGATTCACTCATATTGTCAACCATCTGTTGTCTTGGAAAGATCTTTGATACTGAAGAATTGAACATCAAGATCCTGAAGTGTCTAACAAGGCCTTGGCAACCAAAGGTGACAGCAATCAAGGAATCCAAAGATTTATCAAAGATATCAATGGCTACACTATTTGGTAAGCTATTTGAATGTGAGCTTGAAATGTCTCAACTAACATGTAATGAGGATGCAGAAAAGAAAAACAGAAGCATTGCATTAAAAGCTGCAACTTCAAAAGCTGAAAAAGAGGAAGAAACAAGTGATGAGGATGAAGAGGATAACATGAACTTAGTTGTCAGAAACTTAAGCAAGTTCTTGAGGAAAAACAAGAACAAAAGGTTCACTAAGACCAGCAAGAACAACAACAACAACAACAACAACAATATTGACAACAATTTTACATGCTTTTAATGTGGTAAACCTGACTACATCAAATCTGAATGTTCAATCTACTTGAAAAAGCAACAAGGAGAGAACAAGATGAGGAAGGAAGGGAAATCTAAAAGAGCCTACATAGCTTGGGAAGATAATGAGTCAACTACCTCAGAATCTTCAACTGAAAATGAAGAAGCCAAGCGAGAATTGAGCATTAAGCATGGATAATTGCCCTTTTTGTGTTATGATTTGAGATAATGTGATAAATTGCCAGGAAATCAATCAAAGGTGCCGAGTTTAAGCAAAAATCAGAAGAAAAGAACCCAGCTTGGAAGAAAACTCTGGTGCCATCAGCGCCAGAGTGGCGCCATAAGCGCCAAAGACACTGGAAGATGGAGCCATCCACGCCAAAACCGCGCCACTGGCGCCACAAGTTCTGGAAGTTGGCGCCATCCGTGCCAAGTCCACTCTAGGAGTGCCATGATCTCTGCAAGTCCACGCTAAGAGCGCCAAGTGAGCGCCATTGGCGCCATTTGTTCTGTAAGTTGGCGCCACCAGCGCCAGTCTCGCGCCATCAGCGCCACAGTTCGACAGAAGCCCTGTAATTAAAGCTGTCAAGGGCAAAACAAGGACTTCATAAGCTACAATATAAATACTTGAACCTCAGCATTCAGTGCACGACTTCTTGGAGGGAAATAGCACAAAATAGGGTTTAGAAAAGCTTGGGTACCTTAGCTAGGGTGGTTGGAAGATTGAAGGCTCAATTGGAGGTGTTCTCCATCTTCTTCTTCCTTTACTTCAGCTAGGTATGCCACTTTTTGTAACACAGCCACCCATAATGAGGTTTGGCTAGTTTCTTATTGTAGTTAGGGCTAAGCACTGAATGTAACCTCCTTTGGATTGTATTGGATGCTATCTTTCATTTATATCAAGTTATTTCACTTTATCTTGTTGAATGCATGTTTCTATCTCTCTGGAACTGATCACTCTGGTTGGGTACTGAAAGCGAGGGTCTACAATAGGAATATTGGGATTCTATGCTTGGACTTGGGTAAAGTGACAAGCTTTACATTGACTAGGGATAGAAGTGTATGCTTGCAACTATTTATTGCATCATTTAATGCTTAACCTAACAGCTACCACTAAGGGATTAGGGTAATTACTTGGGTTAAAGGGTTAAGATCACTACGGGAGTATGGCTTAGCTATTATTGTATGAAGATGCATGTTTGAGTGACTTGGGATAGATGAATGTAGCAGACAATACATGTAAGAAGGTAGGAAGCATTTAGTGTGAATTGCCCTAGCTACTTCACCACATATATCATTACAACTCTTCATAGTCTGTCCATAATATTCATGTTCATAATTAGGTTTTAATTTAATTTGTTATGCACACCCAACATCATTTCTCGTAGATATTTGTCATCCAACCTATTGATATTAATTATTATTTAATTGGTCAACAATCCTCGTGGGAACGATATCTTTCTTATCACTTTATTACTTGTACGATCGGTGCACTTGCCAAGTACGCAACAAGTTTTTGGCGCCGTTGCCGGGGATTGTTTTAGCCAATTTTATTATAACTTTTTATCTTTAAGGTTGGATTTCTTTTGTTACTAACCTGCTTCCAGAGTTTATGCGAGGTATCGCTGACCCCGTGAATCTTCAGTTTGATCTGGAGATTGAGAAAATGTAACACCCCGTAGGCCTCCGGTGCGTTAACATTAATAATATCAGTTTAGCGCGTATTTATCATAAAATAGAACTCAGCGGAAGCATAGACTCGTTTTTCTTGATTCATTATGTATGGAATAATACAACTGTAAAGTACAATATAAGCTCATGCTGACCCAGTTTCTCAAATTATCTATCAAAGGCCATACAACTTAAATACACAGGCAGATAACAGATATAAGACACTGGTACTCAGGGAAAAGTTACATATCATATATAACAAGTTCTGTACATATACATATGAATATCTACAGTCCACACCACACATCCCATGGTGATACAAAAGAATATCAACCCTCTATGAGGGAGTACAGAACTATACAGCATCAAAATAATCAAAACAGAGCCATCCAGCTCCTGGTACAAGTAGCCTAGTCTCAGTTGGGCCTCCTGCCCTGAGACTGCTCTTCTCTGCCAGTAAGATCACCTGAAATCATGTAAGCCCCACACGGGGTGAGATAACATATCTCAGTAAGCTCAGGGTCCTTGGGAAATTATTCCCACCCTGGCTCACAGATTCACAACACATAAACAGGTATATGCATCTCACACATGGCCCACTGGCCTCAACATAACATAATCATCATCACAATCAAATCTATGACAGGAGGCAGAGCTCCTCAATGCCTGGCGGAGCTCCTCAACGCCTACTGACGGAGCTCCTCAACGTCAGTACCTGTCATAGTGTGGCAGAGCTCCTCAATGCCACGGGCGGAGCTCCTCAACGCCCATCATACCCGGCGGAGCTCCTCAACGCCGGTATATATCTGTTGGCCAACAGATCTCTGGCAGAGCTCCTCGATGCCAGGGACGGAGCTCCTCAACGTCCAGAATACACGGCGGAGCTCCTCAACGCCGGTATTCTTCTATTGGCCAACAGACATCTCAA
>PYAF01000481.1:0-14102 GCA_007407185.1 Glycine tomentella | reverse complement strand
TATATTAAATAACTTAACCTTTGTATTTTATAACTTTGTTTCAAAGAAATACTTGTTTTAATGTTTTACTAAAGTTTGCATGTTATTTTGTTATTTACTTGATATTTTATTAAAGTTTGTATGTTGAATATTAATTGGATGTTTTTATTAAATTTTATGTGATGAGTATATTCTACTAAGTATTCTATGGAATTCACCTATTATTGGAAATTTAGATGGATTGATATGGAATCCATGTGCTGTTGAGTGTTTCTACCATGTGTTGCTGAGTATTTCTATAAATCTATGTTGAGTTGAGTACTGTGCTGGATCTATGTTGAATGGTTAAAGCATATGAGAAGTAAATTGGAGATTAATGGTGAAGATGAAATAAAGACAAATCATTGCATATTTCATCTGCATTTGACCTCAGAGCGGAGGTGTATTCCACCAGAGAGGGTGAGGCTTCCACTAGAGTGGGTGGAGCTATCTTGACTATGGTACCATTTAACCTCAAAGCGGAGGTATATATTCCACCAGAGCGGGTGAGGCTTCCACTAGAGTGGGTGGGGCTATTTTGATTATGGTACCATATGTTGAGAAATTGGTGATAACCTGAGATCTCAGTCATGCATCATTTAACAAAGAAATCATGCATCATTTATCATGTATTTGTTTTATAAATATTGTTTGATATTACTGCGTATCTGCTGTTTACTTTAAATCTGTTATGTATCTAAAACGTTATTTTATTTTCAATTAAATATCTAATCATGTTTATTAAATGCTTACCCGAGTTGTGTCTGTGGTTGACACCTGTGATGACCCCAATCTATTTGGGCGAGCAGAAGAACAATGAAAAGCTGAGATATGGAGAACTTGGATGATTTGCATGCTGTGTTTTGGCTTGATATATAGATCTTGTGCGATGTTGTTGCTTTTGGAGTTATGTAATTCATACTATACTATTTTGATGATGGTCTGTATTTTATTTTGGATGACTGTACGTGGACTATTATACTTAAACATGTTTTAATTATTTGGAATATGCATTATGGTGAATTATTTCAACGTAGCAAATCGCTTAGAATATTATTTTATGTAACCGAATCACGTAGGAAAATTTTTTTTTTTCGTAAACTAAAACCTGACCGGTAAAGTATGAAACAACGTAATAAGTTAAAATAAGGAAATTAAATGAAGTCGTTATACTAGCTAGAACTTATTTGATCATCAGTCATTCCCAAGTACTAGTTGTTCTGATGGATTTGTGTTGAAAACAAGCTTGGTGGCCGGAGCTGTGATTGTAATTATGTGCTAAAATATCATTGATTTTATGTGTCCTTTGCATTTGAGTAAATGTTTGAAATCATCGTAAATAATTGTAACCATCATTGTTGACAATATGATTTCACTTAAATCTGGGAATCCCAGTGCATCTTGTCTTCTGCATTTTGTTATAATACTGTTGTGGGTTGTGCATCTGTGTTCAATTGCATGCCCTCAGCTGCAGCAACTGGTTCTGCCCCCAATTGCTGAATAGCAGTCCTTGCACCATTCTTGCATATTTTTGGCTGAACGAGTTTAATGGAATACCTGTGGTATGTTTAATTCTTTGGCATTTCAGGGTAAACAGGTTGACAAGGGTAAGCTGAAATTTACAACAGGGACCAGCAGCAAGAGGCCGCGTACTTCTGACTTCGATGCTGGCCGGTTCCAGTTGAAAAAGCATCAGGAGCGCTTCGACAAATGGTACTCTCCAAAGAAGATTATTCCAGAGAGGCATATTGACTGGGAGGACTTACCGGAGGACTCCCCCATCCGGGAGGTTATCATACGCCGCTAGTGGCAGACACTGGTCAGCTTTGCTGAGCCCAGCTCCAGCTCCATCCTGAAGGAGTTTTGTGCAAACGTGGATATGCCTTCGGTGGCATTGCATAGGCGCAGCTGGGTCAGGGGCGTGGTCGTTCCTTTCGACCATGAGTTTATTGAGAGCTTCTTGAAGACATCCTTTGACAGCCTCCATCGCTGTGGATTTGTGAAGTGGTACAACAAGATGCAGCCCTACCCATGCACTGGCCGTGCAACTTACAGAGATGATATGCCTCAGCTGGCAGATGAGCTCCACCGCGGCATCACTGGGCGATTCTCAGCCTGGAAGATGAAGACGGGTATGGACTATGTCCCAGAGAAGCTCAAGCGATCAGAGTTGCATCCTGAGTTCGACTTCTGGCACCTGTTTGTTAATTCCAATATTCTTCCGTCCTCTAACTTGACAGATGTGAATGTGGAGCGGGCTTGCTTACTCTATGTTCTGCAGAGAGATATCAACCTTGATATCTCTTACGCTCTATCAGACCGCATCCTACACATGATTCAGGATGGCAGCCCCCACTCTCTCCTCGGCCACTCCTCGCTCATATCTCACTTATGCATGCACGCAGGGTTGGAAATCCCTGATGACGAGCCTACGGATGTATCAGGACTCCGTGAAGTGCACTTTTCAAGAGCAGCTCCTTCGTGCTGTCGACCTCACCCCCGAGGAGATGGCTGCCAGAAGCCCACGGTATGGACCTCGCGAAGGTTTGGAGGATCCTATGCCTGAGGTTCCCGTCTTCCCTCAGTAGCCAGCATCACCGCCACCGCAGGACACCCCTGCTACATCCAGCCAGGTACCTCACCGTGAGTCCATCTTTGAGGACTCAGCTACTTATGTGCGGATGCTGCAGCAGATAGCCCAGCTCACCACCATTACCATGCGGATGCAGCAACAGCTTGAGCATCAGATGCTGACCACTCAGAGGATGCAGGAGCAGATAGATGGCCAGACCAGGATGCTCACCGCCCTCTGCCAGCATTTCTCTGTGGATCCTACCAGCTCTCCACTACAGCCTCCCTCACTCTCTTTTGCGCTACCATCACAATCTCCTTCAGCAGCAGCAGCCACAGAGACCATGGATGAGGACTCACCTCACTGAGCCACCTCAGTTTTCTATTGCTATTTACTTTCTATTTTTAATTTACTGCCATTTTACTTTTCTGCACCTTACATTCAGTCACCTGAGACTTTTTGCATACTTGTGGCACCGTCAGTGCGTGCCTAAACATATTACATTTCTGCTGTGCTTAGTACCTTGTTATGCATGAGTTGCTTCCTCTAGTAACGTGTTATGTGCTTTGTGTTTTATGCATGTCAATTGTTGGGGACAACAACTATCTAAATCTGGGCATAGGGGCACGTTAATCTAGGAAACATGCGTTAATCGTACAGTTCTTTTTGTTGATCATACGTTTTTTTTGGGGGGAAACATGAATAGTAGGCAAACACTTTTTGGTCAAATTTCTTTTTGTGAACATATACAGATAGTTAACTACAATTGGTTTTGCGTCTAATTCTAACCTAGCCATAGGTGTACATATTAGACATTTTTGCTAAAGGCATGCTTGTCCCGGATTTGGATTTGCTCAATCAGTTAGTTGTGAATTTGATTTTGGAAAGCATTGGTGATATGAATCATGACTTGATGTTGTATGAAACTTGAACTGAGTGTGTGAATGCTTGTATAGCTGAATTCATTTTGAAATGGAATGCTTTGTTTGATTTGACATCACCTGAGTCTAGCTTGTACCACAGTCTGTGAGGTTTGGGCTTAAACAGTTAATTTCTTCTATAGCGACCTCACAGCAATAGGACTCTAGAACTTGCTCTATTTCTCTCTGATGCATGCATGATTGATGTGATAAAGGCATTTTGTTCTGATAAGCTTAGGCCAAACAGCCTTCCTTACAATTATTTCCTTTGCTAACCCTTTGAGCCTGAAGCCTTCTTTTGATTAATCACCTGATAATACATCAAACCACAATGATCACCTTACCTCGGTTGAGATTGAACTGCTGATTGATCTGTGGTTTTGCAAGAAAGAACACAAATATCAAGGTGAATAAAAAAAATGAAAAGGGATGAAAAACAAAGAATGGCATTTAATTAAGCCAATTGACAAATGAAAGGAAAGAATCAGCAATTTAGAAGAAAAGGAAGAAAAGAAAAGAAAATTTTGAAAGGAGTAATAGAAAGAGAAAAATTTCAAAAATGTAGTAAGTTCAATCTCAATGCTTGTTAGTCACTTCCCAAATGCTCCTACCTGTAAGCCAAGCCAAGTTACAACCTTTTTAAGACCTTTTGATCAGTTATGCATGTGTTGTGTTCTTTTTGTAGGAACTTGAGAATAAGATCAAGCCTATGGTAGTGCTAGGGCTGTGATGGATTGAGAGAATACCCAGACACTAGAGTGTTGAGTGAAATATAGCATCTGTGAGGAGTCTTCAAGTTGGACTGCTATGTGTGATGGATTTGAAAAGCTTTGTGTGAAGTTTTATTTAATTCAGCTGTTTGTAGCATTTTTAAGCTCAAGGGTTATTTTATTCAATGTTGTTATAGAGAATTGATCCATGCTTCCTACTTGAACTTTGTTTATTGCTAAGGACAACAATATCTAAATCTGGGAATTGTTTGATATGTGCCTAGCATATAAGGTTTTCCTAAGCTTTTGAGAGCGAGAATTGAGCATTAAGCATGAATAATTGCCCTTTTTTGTGTTATGATTTGAGCTAATGTGATAAATTGCCAGGAAATCAATCAAAGGTGCTGAGTTTAAGCAAAAATCAGAAGAAAAGAACCCATCTTGGAAGAAAACTCTTGCGCCATCAACGCCAGAGCGGCGCTATAAGCGCCAAAGACACTAGAAGATGGCGCCATCCGGGCCAAAACCGCGCTACTGGCATCGCAAGTTCTGGAAGTTGGGGCCATCCGCGCCAAGTCCACGCTAGGAGCGCCATGATCTCTGCATCTCTGCAAGTCCATGCTAAGAGCGCCAAGTGGGCGCCATTGGTGCCATTCGTTTTGTAAGTTGGTGCCACCAGCGCTAGTCTCGCGCCATCAGCGCCACAGGTCGACAGAAGCCCTGTAATTGAAGCTGTCAAAGGCAAAACAGGGACTTCATAAGCTACAATATAAATACTTGAACCTCAACATTCAATGCACGACTTCTTGGAGGGAAATAACACAAAATAGGGTTTAGAAAAGCTTGGGTACCTTAGCTAGGGTGGTTGGAAGATTGAAGGCTCAATTGGAGGTGTTCTCCATCTTCTTCTTCCTTTACTTCAGCTTAGTATGCCACTTTTTGTAACACAGCCACCCACAATGAGGTTTGGCTAGTTTCTTATTGTAGTTAGGGCTAAGTACTGAATGTAACCTCCTTTGGATTGTATTGGATGCTATCTTTCATTTATATCAAGTTATTTCACTTTATCTTGTTGAATGCATGTTTCTATCTCTCTGGAACTGATCATTCTGGTTGGGTACTGAAAGCTAGGGTCTACAATAGGAATATTGGGATTCTATGCTTGGACTTGGGTAAAGTGACAAGCTTTACATTGACTAGGGATAGAAGTGTATGCTTGCAACCATTTATTGCATCATTTAATGCTTAACCTAACAGCTACCACTAAGGGATTAGGGTAATTACTTGGGTTAAAGGGTTAAGATCACTACGGGAGTATGGCTTAGCTATTATTGTATGAATGAAGATGCATGTTTGAGTGACTTGGGATAGATGAATGTAGCAAACAATACATGTAAGAAGGTAGGAAGCATTTAGTGTGAATTGCCCTAGCTACTTCACCACATATATTATTACAACTCTTCATAGTCTGTCCATAATATTCATGTTCATAATTAGGTTTTAATTTAATTTGTTATACACACCCAACATCATTTCTCGTAAATATTTATTATCCAACCTATTGATATTAATTATAATTTAATTGGTCAACAATCCTCGTGGGAACGATATCTTTCTTATCACTTTATTACTTATACGATCAGTGCACTTGCCGAGTACGCAACAATCATTGGAGAAGGCAACATTGGAGACAGCTTCAAAACAAAGATAAAGAATGTTCTTGATGTAGAAGGTTTGAAGCATAATCTCTTAAGCATAAGTCAACTCTGTGACAAAGGATTTAAAGTCACATTCAATGAAAACTGCTGCATGATTTGTGATGGGAAAAGTGGTGAAGTAATTCATATAGGTAAAAGGAAAGGTAACATTTACTTACTTTCAATTGATCATGCATTCTTCCATAACACTTCTTGTCTTATAAGCAAGATTGATGAATCTTGGCTATGGCATAGAAAGGCTAGTCACATAAACATGCACCACATAAACAAGCTTATTAGAAAAGATTTAGTAATTGGGTTGCCTAAAATCAAGTTTGAGAAGGACAAACTTTGTGATGCTTGTCAAAAGGGGAAACACACCAAGATGTCTTTTCAAAATAAACACATTGTTTCTACCTCTAGACCACTTGAATTACTTCACATTGACTTGTTTGGTCCCTCTAGAGCAATGAGTTTAGGTGGAAATTATTATGGGCTTGTCATTGTGGATGATTACTCTAGATTCACTTGGACTCTGTTTTTGAAATCCAAAAGTGATGCTTTCCTTGCATTTAGAAAAATGGCTAAACTTGCACAAAATGAAAAAAGTAGCAAAATTATCTCAATAAGAAGTGATCATGGTGGTGAATTCCAAAATGAACATTTTGAAAAATTCTATGATGAAAATGGAATTAACCATAATTTTTCAGCTCCAAGAACACCTCAACAAAATGGTGTTGTGGAGAGGAAAAACAAATCTCTTGAAGAAGGAGCTAGAACTCTTCTTAATGAGACAAATTTGCCAAAATATTTTTGGGCTGATGCTGTAAGTACAATATGCTATACTTTGAATAGATTACTTATAAGGCCTATTTTAAAGAAAACTCCTTATGAGCTATACAAAGGTAGAAAACCCAACATTTCTCACTTGAGAGTTTTTGGCTGCAAGTGTTTTGTATTAAACAATGGGAAATAATCAGTTGAAAAATTTGATGCTAAGGCTGATGAAGCAATTTTCCTTGGATATTCATTACATAGTAAAGCTTATAGAGTATTCAATAAAAGAACAATGTGCATGGAAGAATCTGTACATGTAATTTGTGATGAGTCTAATCCCTCTAAAGAGGAAAAGAAGTGTGATGTAGATGCAAGCCCAATGGAAGAATTTATTCAGCTAAATGATTCCTTAAATAAAGAGAAAGAAGAACAAGTGCTGAATCAAAACCATCAACCCATGTTCAAGAGCCTAAAGATTGGAGAACAACAAGAGACCTATCACTTGACAACATCATAGGTGAAGTTTCAAAGGGAGTATCTACTAGATCTTCATTAAGAATCCTATGTTGTAATATGGCTTTTGTTTCTCAAATTGAACCTAAGAATATTGATCAAGCCTTGAATGATGAACATTGGATGCTTGCCATGCATGATGAATTAAATCAGTTTAAGAGAAATGAAGTTTGGGAACTTGTTCCTAGACCATCTTCTCTCAAACCTATTGGTACAAAATGGGTTTTTAGAAATAAACTTGATGAAAGTGGAATCATAGTCAGAAATAAAGCTAGATTGGTTGCTAAAGGTTACAACCAAGAAGAAGGCATAGACTATGAAGAAACTTATGCTCCAGTTGCAAGATTTGAAGCGATCAGGTTATTGCTTGCTTATGCATGTTTAATGGACTTCAAACTCTTTCAAATGGATGTTAAAAGTGCCTTTTTAAATGGATACATTGAGGAGGATATATATGTTGAATAACCTTCTAGTTTTATTGATTTTAAACATCCTAACTATGTTTTTAAACTCAAAAAGGCCCTTTATGGTTTGATGCAAGCTCCCAGATCATGGTATGAAAGACTAAGCATGTTTTTGCTTGAACAATCTTTCACAAGGGGTCATGTTGACAAAACCTTATTCATCAAAAGGCATGAGAATGATATTTTATTGATTCAAGTTTATGTTGATGATATAATTTTTGGTTCAACTAATCATTTGCTATGTAAGGAATTTTCCTCAGCTATGCAGAAAGAATTTGAAATGTCAATGATAAGATGATGTGTTGCAAACACATCCTAGTTATTAGGCTAGTTTAGGTTATATTTCAGTTAAATAATTAGGAAAATAGGTTAGAATTAGTTAAGTTTATTAATTTATTGTTTTTAATTCAATTCATTACCATTTGAGTATTTTCAGGCCAAAAGAGGAGTTCAAAGCAAAGAAAAAGAAGAAAACAAGGTTTCAAGTCTCGCGCGGATCGCGTGGGAACTCGTGCAGATCGCGCCAGATGAAGAATAGAAGGCCTCATTCTCGAAACTCCCACGCGATCAGCGTGGGAGTTCATGCGATTAGCGTGAAAAGGCCGGAAGCATGGCGCCATTAGCGCCACTGCCACGCGACCAGCGCCACAAAACTCAGCATTCAAGCCTTTTCCCTCGAAGACTTCACGCGCAGATCACGTGGTAAGCCGCGCGGATCGCGCCGTGAAGATTCTATTTCCTTAATTAAATTATCTGTTTCGAATTTTTGCACAGAATTAGGCTTTGTTACTGTAATTAAAGGATTCTATAAATATTAAGCCTCTGAACTGAGTCTAGGATCCATTACACACCTTGAAATACATCCAGAATAACTGAATATCATCTTTTCATCCTCTAAACCTCTGGAATTCAAGAATCAAGGCTAGGGTTTCTGCACAACTATGAATTATTCTACTGCTTTGTTGTTCTTGAGGCTTATGGTGGGCTAAATCGTGTATTGTGGGAAGACCATGAACTGATGAGGACTCCTCTGTAATTTGACTGGTATTGAATAATATGTTTTGATTGTTTTATGCTTTTCTGTTTTCAATTTCTATTCTTATTTGAATTTGATCACTTCAATTAAGTACTTAGGGTTAGGATTCGCAATGGGAACGTTGGGGTTCTAATTTCTGACCTGATAAGAATAACATTTGTTCATCACCTAGGAATAGGGATGCGTGAATGCAGACTTATAATATGATCTTTTAAATGCTTAAACTGATAGATTTCACTAAGGAATTAGGTTTTCGATTCAGGTGAAAGGGTTAATTCACTAAGGAATTAGGGATTAACTAATCTAGGAAAGGCTCATTCTCTGAACAATCATAACAGGAACCCATATGATATATTCTCTAAATGCTTAGTTTGACAGAATCGCTAAGGGCTTAGGGTTCTCGATCGAATTAAAGGGTTGAATCGCTAGTTATCTGGGGTTTACAACTTAAGAGAGATTTATCATGTGTGCACGTTAAATTAACAAACCAGTCAAATGAAAGAGGAGGAATCAGAAGGGATTGTGCCTGACCACAATTAATCTTCCATTGGTAATCTTCTTAATCGATTTACTGCATTTCTTTTAAGTTCTGCCTTTTTATTCAACAACCAATCAACCAACAACAACTTTCTCTTAATATTTACTGTTTTTCTTTCAATCGCACCGATTTACTATTGCTGTGAAATCACCCCAATCCCTGTGGAGAACGATACTCACTTACCTAATCTTTATTACTTGGAAACGATCGGTGCACTTGCCGTAGTGTGCGGATTTCGCAACAAGTTTTCGGCGCTGTTGTCGGGGATTGGTAAATGGATTTTTACAGTAATTTTTAATCTTTGTGATTGGAATTTTTGTTACTCACCGTTTCTCTAAGTTTTATGCGAGGTGCAGTTAGCCCTGAGGATTTACAGTTCGATCCAGAAATTGAAAGAACCATCCGAAGGAGACTAGCCAGACAAAGAAGGAGAGAAACTGAAAACTTTGACTTTGATTCACTTCCGGAATTAGAGTCAGAGGCAGAGATGGCCGAAGAAAGAAATAATCAGCCGAGACCAGAAGATGAGCTAATGGGGGATATTCTGGCCCCAATGTTCACAAGACCTAACTCCAGCATTGTGAGACCAACCATACAAGCTAATCATTTTGATATAAATCCTTCATTGATAGCTTTGGTGGAACGCAGTCAGTTTGGAGGAGAGGATGTTGAAGACCCTCATGACTTCATTGACAGATTCCTCAGAATCTGTGACACTATCAGACACCAAGGGGTCTTAGATGATGCTGTAAGACTAAGCCTATTCCCTTTTGCTGTTAAGGGAAATGCATTGAAATGGCTGAACCGACAAACTTCCAACAGCATCTCAACTTGGGATGACCTAGTCTCAAGATTTTTTGCCCAATACTTTTCCATGGACAAATACAACAGGTTGGTAAATGAAATTACCAACTTCACTCAGAATGGAAGAGAATCTCTTTGTGCTTCTTGGAACCTATTCCAAGAATTGATCAGGAGATGTCCACAATATGACATGCCCGTGGGTAAGCAGGTACGTATTTTCTTTAATGGTAGGGCTCCTGAATCGCGCATGATTGTTAATGTTGCAGCAGGAGGTACAATAAGGTCAAAAACTGCAGCTCAGACATATGAGCTAATTAATTCTCTGACCCAGAATGAAAATGAAAGCACTACCATTCAGCCAAAGAGAGAACCAATCCAGTTGTCCAGCAATGATGCCATGCTTGCAGAACAGAAAATCTTGGCTCAACAGATGGCCAAATTGACTGAGAAAATTGATAGATTGCAAGTTTCTGCAGCACAAGTGGCAGCCAGCCAAACACATGTGCTCTGTGAGTACTGCCAAGGTGAGCATGAGTCTAATGTTTGCCCGATTCTTGTTGGTGCTGACCCTGTACAGGTGAATGGAGTTTGGAATGATCAAAGGCAGCAACAACTTACTAGTAGCAGCCCTATCAGAGGAACAACAATTTTTCTGCTGGAAATAAGTACCAAAAGAGATTCCAAGGAGGTGGTCTGGATTATAAGTCCAACAACTATTTGCAACCCCCTCCTATTCCCAACAAGGAACCTTCAGAGCTTGAAAAGGTTGTGATGTAGCTGTAAAAAACAACAGCAGAGTTTATATTTGAAACAAGAGCTCACAGGACTAACCAAGATGCTTCCATTAGAAACTTGGAAAACCAGATTGGTCAACTTGCAAGACAGTTAGCTGAGAGACCACAAGGCCAATTTCCAAGTGACACAGTTGTAAACCCAAGAGAACATGCCAAGGCCATCACAACTAGAAGTGGTAAAGTATTAACTACACCGGAAAGGCCTGAAGCAAGTAGAAAGGAAGCTGAGAAAAATTCTGCAACAGCTGAACCTTCAAAAGAAAAAGCTGCAGAAAAATTTGAAGAGCAGAATTCTGCACCTAAACCAAAGAAGTGGGACTTTTCTCGCTTTGAAAAGCCTCCATATCCGCTGCAGACCAAGCAACAATTGCAGAAGCAGCAATTTGCCAGGTTCTTAGAAATGTTTAAGAAGTTACACATTAATATACCATTTGCTGAGGCATTAGCTAATATGCCCAATTATGCAAAATTCATGAAAGAACTTCTATCTAAGAAGCATAAGCTGTAAGATTGTGAAACCATAGCGCTCACTGAGGAGTGTAGTGCAATCATATGAAGGAAACTTCCTCCAATTGAAAGATCCTGGAAGTTTTAACATCCCTATAGCCATAGGAAACATTAATGTAGGGAGAGCACTTTGTGACTTAGGGGCTAGTATAAATCTAATGCCATTATCTATGTGTAAGTCCCTAGGCATATCTGAACTTAAACCAACTAGAGTATCCTTACAACTAGCAGATAGATCACTAAGGAAACCCTCCGGGGTAATTGAGGATGTTTTAGTTAAAGTAGACAAATTCATTTTTCCTGTTGATTTTATTGTGTTAGACATGGAAGGGGAAAGTGAAATCCCTCTATTGTTAGGAAGGTCTTTCCTAGCCACTGCTAGGGTCTTAATAGATGTTGAGCAAGGAAAACTTGAGCTGAGATTAAATGATGAATCTGTTGTATTTAATGTATTTGATGCCATGAAACATCCAGCTGATGAACAAGATTGTTTTAGGCTAGATGTGTTGGATAATGTTATTTGTGCAGGTATTACAGCAGGCTTAAAAGCAACTGAAAATGAGGATTTAGCAGAAATTGCCGCAGCAAAGGATTATGCAGAACAATATGCAGCAGAAGAATTAGTTGCAGCCAGCAGTACAGAAGAAGATGCAGCAACCGCTGCAGAAGAAAAATCTGTTGATGCAAGAAATTATGCAGCAGAGGAAACAGCAATAGCAGCTGCAGAAAAATTAGCAGAACCAATACTAGAAAAGCTAGAACAGGAGGAAGATGATATTCCAACCGGTGCACCTAAGGTTGAATTGAAGGAATTGCCGGAACATTTGAAGTATGTCTTCCTAGGTGAGAATGAAACATATCCAGTTATTATTAATAAAGGGCTGGAATGGTTTGAAGAAGACAAATTGCTCAAAGTACTTAAGGAACACAAATCAGCTATTGGTTGGTCTATTTCAGACCTCAAAGGTATAAATCCTTCCTTTTGTACTAATAAAATTCTTATGGAAACTGACGTTAAACCTGTAAGGTAGCCACAAACAAGGCTCAACCCTGTAATGAAAGAAGTGGTAAGAAAAGAGGTTGTTAAGCTTTTAGATGCAGGAATGATATATCCAATTTCAGACACACCTTGGGTAAGTCCAGTCCAAACCGTTCCAAAGAAGGGAGGCACGACAGTCATTCAAAATGACAACAATGACTTGATTCCCTCAAGGACTATCACAGGCTGGAGAATGTGTGTCGATTATCGAAGGCTTAACGACGCAACCCGGAAAGATCATTTTCCACTTCCATTCATGGACCAAATGCTTGAACTCTTGGCTGGTCATGATTACTATTGTTTCCTTGATGGTTACTCTGGGTATAACCAAATCCCAGTGGCACCGGAAGACCAAGAGAAGACTGCCTTCACATGTCCATTTGGGGTGTTCGCCTATAGAAGAATGCCATTTGGGTTGTGTAATGCACCTGCAACTTTCCAGCGATGCATGCTTTCAATTTTCTCGGACATGGTAGAAAGAGGGCTTAAGTTATTTATGGATGACTTTTCTGTTTTTGGCCCTTGCTTTAATTCATGTTTAACTAATTTAACTAATTTGGTTTTAAACTGGGAAAAATGTCATTTCATGGTAAGGGAAGGTATAGTGCTAGGCCATAAAATATCTAAAATGGGAATAGAGGTAGATAGAGCTAAGTTGTTATTGATTGAAAAATTACCTCTTCCTATTAATGTGAGTGGTGTTCACAGTTTCTTAGGTCATGCAGGTTTTTACCGAAGATTCATCAAGGATTTCTCCAAGATCTCAAAGCCATTAAGCCAATTGCTGGAGAAAGACACTGAGTTCATATTTGATGATGCTTGTCTTGAAGCATTTAACACCTTAAAGCACAAACTCACCACTGTACCTGTTTTAATTGCTCCGGATTGGAGTGTACCTTTTAAATTAATGTTTGATGCTAGTGATTATGCAGTAGGTGCAGTTTTAGGACAACGGAAAGAGAAAAGATTGCATGTAATTTATTATGCTAGTAAGATCTTAAATGAGGCACAAGTAAATTATGCCACAACTGAAAAAGAGATGCTAGTTGTTGTTTATGCCCTTGATAAGTTTATATCATACTTAGTAGGGTCAAAAGTGATTGTTTATACTGACCATGCAGCCTTGAAATTTCTGCTGCACAAGCAAGATGCAAAACCTCACTTGCTGCGTTGGATGTTATTGTTGTAGGAATTTGACTTAGAAATAAGAGACAAAGCTGGAGTTGAAAACAAGGCTGCAGACCACTTATCTAGGATTCAGGAGAAGGACTTGCAAGATGGACCACAGATTAAAATCAATGAATCTTTCCCTGATGAGCAAGTGCTTGCTGTGCACACCAGCCCATGGTTTACTAGCATGGCTAACTTTAAAGCTGCTAGAATTATACTTGAAGAACTGAATTGGCAGCAGCGCAAGAAATTTCTGCATGATGCGAGAAGGTATTTCTGGGATAACCCTTACTTATATTTTCAATGCACTGACAATGTTATCCGCAGATGTGTAGCTGAAAGTAACGTGCCGGATATTCTGTGGCACTGTCATTCCTCCAACTACGGAGGGCATTTTGGAGCAAACCGGACTGCACACAAAGTGCTGCAATGTGGCTATTATTGGCCAACCTTGTTCAAAGATTCTAAAAACTTTGTGATGCAGTGTGATAATTGTCAAAGGACAGGTAACGTTTCTCGCAGAGATGAGATGCCATTAAACAA
>PYAF01000480.1:57115-75892 GCA_007407185.1 Glycine tomentella | reverse complement strand
CTAGATATGATACGTATATGAGGAGAGTTCTTCTGAGTTCTTATGTTGTATATTTGATCAATCTGCCTAACTCTGTTAGTATCTGTCTTTATGGTATATGCGTTATGAGAAACTGGATCAGCAGGGGTTTGCTATATGTGTTTTGTGTGTGACTTTTGTGAGATTGATGTTATTTCATACATAATGTATCAAGAAAAGCAATTCTGTGCTTCCGCTGAGTTTTATAAACTATGTTTTAAATGTTAAACTGATATTATGAATGATAACACGTCGGAGGCCTACGGGGTGTTACATTTAATATTACATGTCATCTAGCAAAATCATCAAATGTGCTAAAAATTTGAAGTTGATTGCATATCTACTGTCCATTCTGCATAATGCCCTGGTTTAATCGATTACCCTTCGGAATAATCGATTATTTGATACTTAACCTTGATTTAGAGACATTTTCTGTGATATGTTATCGATTACACTCTATAAAAAAATTGGATTATGATTCCTATCTCTCTGCTTTAATCGATTACCTTACTAAATAATCGATTACAGCTCATAGGAAATACATCTTAGTTCATATATTCTCTATTTTAATCGATTAGCATTCTTCTGTAATCGGTTACACTTTAATAAAAACTCTCCTCTGATTCAAATGAGATCTGTTTTAATCGATTACTTCATGGAATAATCAATTACTAGACAGTTGTTCATCTTTTTCAATTAACGAAGTTTTTTTTCAGTTGATATGTTTCTTACCTCTTTTTATACATTAGTTTTTGTCTTTAATCAAGCCAAATAGAGGGAGAAATAATCAAATAATTGATGTTCTATGCAAATGCTTTTTTTTTATCTGTTTTTTCTTAACAAATATGTCTAAGTAAGGGGGAGCAAATGATTATGAAATGCATTGGATACTTGAAACTTAACATACTTAACACTTGTTCTTATCAAAAGGCTAATTTGTTTCCGGGTTGATTAAGCATAATGCTCATTCCTATCTTTCATTCCTCAAGGAAGTTAAAAGCTATCTTTCTCTCTCAAAGAAGTTAAATGCTAAACAAATGATCAATTGATTTGAATATTATTTGGCATGTTAAGGGAGATTGTTAGATACAGGGGGAGTTGGAAGAAGGAGCTGCAAGTTTCTCAAAGCAAGGCTAATGTAGTTGGCTTGTTGTTTTAGTTTTTTATATGCCCAATCATTTTGATGGCATTTGTAATTTGTCCAAGTGGTTCAAGTACGTAGCCTAGTGATCATTGCATTGCATAATTCACTTACATGCATTCATATGTAGAATACAGGATTGAATGTTTGCATTTGCAAAGAAAATCACATGACTTAAAGTTTTGGAAAAATCAGTTTATGCACTGCTTTAATCGATTACCATTACTATGCAATCTATCACATGCTTGTGTTTATTTCTAGAAAAGTCATGATGAACACTTTAATTGATTACCTCTCTTCTATAATCGATTACCAAGTGTTTTTTCAAAATATGTTTATATGTGTTAATCGATTATAGCAAATCGTAATTGATTACTTAGTTCATTTTGCATATAATACGAGTATGTCTTAATCGATTACAAGTAAGGCGTAATTGATTACAAAGGCTTGTTTTCTATCTGAGCTTATCTGTGTTATCGATTAAATCACGTATTAATCGATTAAGTTATTCATGAAAGTTTTCCAGAAAGCTCTAGAACATATTAATCGATTATCTGATTGATTCAATCGATTACATATGTTAAAATAATCGATTACCTGAACGGATTAATGGATTATAGTTAGTTAAATCAGTTTTTTATTTAAAGGCTTTTTGGGTCTACACTTCACAAGTTTTGAGAATTTTCAGAGCAAAATATTCTTTGAGTTTTAGACTTACCCAAATGTTCTAAGTGCATTGAAAAAGAGAAAGAAACTGATTTTACATTGAGAAAACACATCTTGTGAGAAGAATCAAATAGTTATTTTGAAGATGATGTGTTTGTAAGAAAAAGAGATTTCAAGGAAGATTAGTCTGTGCATTGACATTTATTTAACCTGATTGATTGGTAACATCAAACATTTATTCAATAATCTATTAAGGATCTCAGATTGTGTATTTCTTGAACTCTTTCTTTTAGAATTTCTGTTTTAGAATTTTGTGATGTAAATCATTTTAGTTCTTTCAAACTTTCTTGAGTAGGGTTCTCAAGGGGAAAGATCTGAGTAGGTTTCTCAAGATCTTTGTGATTTGTATTCTGATAGTGTTTTAGAATTCAGTATCTTTATCTAGGGTTGATAGAGATTATCACTTGTATTGCTTGTAAAAAGAATAATTTGATTTAGTGAAAACTCTGACCTAGTGTTAGTTGGAAGACACTAGATGTAGCCTCCAAGTTTGTGAGGTGAACCAATATAAATAGTTGTGTATTGTGTTCTTTATCTGTGTTTCTTTCATTGCTTATATTTGGAAATCAATATATAATCAACAAGAAGCATTTCAGTTATTACATACATTCTATGGTGTGTCTTGATTGAAAGAAAATTTTGTTTTTGATAAACGGTGATTGAGTGATACGACCCAAGTTTTAATTCCTCAAATTGTTTCAAAGAAAAGTTTTTAAAAGACTATTTTAACCAATTCACCCCCTCTTGATTATTTGAAGTGTGTTCATTGTATTTTCATGAACATCAAGGCCTTAAATAAAAGATTCATCAAAGGCTACAAAAAGAGCATTCTGGTTCAGAATGAAGCTATGCAAAGTCTACATCAAAATGATGAAGACCTTGACTCTGAGTTTTTGAAGATTAGAATGATTTAGAAAAACTCAAAATGCAATATCAGAAGACTGAAGTCTGACAATTCTCTACTTTCCTCATATTGCCATAATCATTGAAGGCACATCAGAAAATAAGAACTAACTGCATAAGAAGATACAAGATTGTTGAATGATGAAGTTATCCATGAGAAACACTGATGAGAAGAATCAACACAAAGGACTGAAGAATACTACTCAGTCTAACCTTGGACATAACACTAATACACCAAGAACTAAACTTCTATTAAGTCTTTCTGAAGTAATCAACTTCAAAATAGTTGAAGTTGTGAAGAAGTGTTAAGAGTGATGAAGTTGTGCTACTTCAAAATAGAAGATCAATCTGAACATTGTCAAAGGGATTCATCTAGTATGGATTCATTCTTAGCAAACATTATAATGGCTATTATGATGGTTCTTAAGAATGTCCATCAAAAAGTTCCTTAGAATGGTTCTATCAACTGTCAATTCATGACAGCTTAAAGTGCACCTACTTGCTCTATAAGCATATCAGTTGTGTAGAGCCCACTACAATGGTCTCCTTGGGAATTATTTGAAGCATTTTTCATGAGGCATGATGAATCAGTTGAAGAATTCCAAACCTACAACGTTGAGTGCAAGATAAGAAATAAAGATATTCGAAGAAAGGTGACAATAGTATCGATGAGTGAAAAGATGATGGAGCATAAGTTAAAGTGATTTGGACACATAATGCGACGACCCCTGGATGCTCCCGTAAGAACAAGAGTTTGTTACCAAGAGTTCGACACAAAAAGAGGTAGAGGTAGACTGAAACTTACCTGGGGAAAAAAGTAATTAAATAAGACTTAATGGAGTGAAATATAGATTGGTAGACGATGATGTGTCTTAGAATGAAGTGAAGAAAAATTATAAGTTTGATGGAGAATTAGACCTGTTATTATCTCTATGTTCTCCATTTTTAGTTTTTTTTTCTCTTTATTCCCTCCTCCTTTCACCTTTTTCTTTTATTTTTTCTTGTCTTATTTTTCCTTTTTCTTCCCCTCCCCCTTCTTTTTTTTTTTAACTTTCTCGTATCTATCATTTGATTCATCTACCACCGACTCCAATTAAACTTGGATTAAAGATGTTGTTGCTATTGATGTTGATTTCTGGTATCTGATTTTTCTATGGATCACATCTTGTGTCATAGCAAATCCTGCTATTAATGAAAGCTCATTTTTGATGTGAAAAAAAAATAGTAGTCATTTTTAAAATTAAAAGGTGAATTAAATAAGGTATCCGAATTTCTTTAAAACTAGTAAGAAAATAAATAAAAATGAACTTTTCCAACTGTTACAATAATTTCAAAGAAGCGTGACTTCCAACCTTAGAACCTTACCCTGTTGTTGTCCTATTAAAAAAATAAAAAATAAAGATGTTAACCACAGTTAATTGATCCCATGGAAAACTCAAACTTACAGTTACTAATTGAATCAAAAGCTAAATGATATTGATTCTAAAAGCAATCAAGTAAAACTTTTCAACCATAATTTGATCTCTTCACTTAACCTTCGAAAATTAAGCATCCTGGTGAAGCGATGAGTGGTTCGAAGATATTCAGATGGCACGAAAGTTAGTAGAGCCCAAGAGGAAAAGATCTCCTGATTCGAATAAAAAAAGACAACATTTCCATTTGAAAACAACATCCACACATTAGCCACCATTGTTGACACATAAAAAAAAAATAGTAAATAAGCAGAGGCACGTTTAAGCAGCAGAACTCAGAATAGCATGCAATAGCTCTTGCAGATCCAGTGCTTCTTTTAGAAGCACATGAGAAAGCTGGTAGCCAAATATATTTTTATGATAGCATTGAAAACTAGCCAGTTTATTGGAGTCATGAGAATGATGTCTCGATTTTGTCATGCAGGGTGACCACTAAGTTATGTGCATCATCAAGCAGTTTCCAAACATCAAGATGTCCTGACATGCTATTGCATTCCTTAATGATCTCATCCATGCTGCTATACTTCTCAATGATCAATTTCCTCTTCTGTAACACCGAAGCGGATATTGCATAAAGCAATAAATCTTCTGTTGGCGGAGCACGCTGCCTAATTCTGCTCCATGCAGATTTCCCAATACCTGCCCTGATTGCTGCTTGATCTGCCCACATTACTTCCCATAGGCAAAGAGTTTGTTCAAATGTCAATTCCCTTTGAAACATTACCACCACCATCCTATAGACAAAAAAGCAATCCTCAGCCTGAAGCTTTTCCAAATGCCTAAAAAGGTGAACATCCTTAAACTTAATTATTTTTGCAACTATATCCAGTTGCCTGCGAATACCCACCTCATCAAGCCTAAAATTTTGCCGTGCCTTCTTCATGAATCCAACAAAACAACAGAAAGCCTCGTGATCCTCTGATATAACACTAATTATAGGAGATAGCAGGTCACTCATACCCTGGCAGTAACCAATTTCAGAGTCATATAGTGCATATGCTTCAAGAATAGCAACTAGCCGAGCAGCATGGAAGATTCTGCCAGCCTCTAAGTGACCATAATCCTTCAAGCCAACAGCCACAGTAGTATGACGTGCCCTACTGTCTGATACTGCAGCTTGAGAGGGGTAATATGCCATCCATTCTGCATTGGCGCGTACTGCATCAAGTCGGATTATCCGTTGCCAGGTGGAAAAATCTTCAGCAGTTGGTAGCTTTGATTGGAGTTTTGCTTTGAAGGGAGAAGAGACTTCCTCAGAAGCTTTGTCGTGATCGTTATGTTCCTGAACATCATCAGAAGGAACGGTCTGAATTACTTCAGGACCTTCTGAGGAGTTTGAATCAGAAAAATCAGCATCCAGTGTAGAAACGTTAGTGTTGTTGACATTAGGAATGTCATCTCCTTCCAACAGGGCACTGGATGGATTGTCAGAATGTTCAACATCAGGGCTCCTATCCTCACTAGAAAGAGATTCCCTAGCACTTGCTGCATCATCAGAACTAGCAGAACCAGAATCATGAGAGAGGCTTCCACCATCTTCCTCATAGCTGATTTCACCAACTTCATTTAACTTATTTCTTTCATTGCTTTGCTTCAAGAGTTTCCGGCATTGTCTGCGGAGTTTCTCATATTGCTTTCTGCATAATAAGATTAGCAATAAGATTAACATGATATTAACAGCCCCATCACCAAAAAACAGAGGAAGGAAAAATTATTGGCTTAAAAATGTTTTTGATCCCTAATAAATACCCATTTTTATATTTGCTCCTAATAAATTTTTTGCTTTGCGTTGAGTCCCTAACAAAACAACACTTTTGTTTTTGGTCCTGGATATTTTGTTTTAGTCCCTAATAGATTAGTCAATTTTGTGTTTACTCCCTAATAAATTAGCGAATTTTGTTTTAGTCCCAACTAATAACAAATGGAAAAAATTTATGAGGGAACAAATACAATATTCGCTAATTTTGTTTTATTAGGGACTCAACACAAAACAAAAATTTATTAGGGAGCAAACGCAAAAATTGAATATTTATTAGGGATCAAAAACATTTTAAATTCTAATGAAACATAAAGGATAGATGACCAAAAAGAAATGAAGCAAACTTGCATGCCCACCTATTTTGAGTTCTTTTAACATCTCTTTCGTCTTTGGTGCTGTCTAAGTCATACCTGTTTAAAAGAACAAGTAGAATCAGTAGCTGTGTGAATGTTGTCTGAATAAATGCATGCAAAAAAAAAAAAAGCAATATTCTTAAATAAAGAAATAACAAGGTAATCATGATCCTTCCAAATGCATAACATGGAGCAAAACATCAGGCAGAGCTATGAACTTAAGAGTAATCAGGATACATCATAAGTATGAAAGGAAAAAAGTAGTAAAGATCATCTAAAAATGAATAGCTTACACTCCAAGCAGGAATGGCCAAACCTCAGCCCTAATACTAGGATCAACACCCTGCATCAGAAATTGATAATGTAATTAATTCTAAAAAGAAGCTCACGAAATACAATTTTAAAGTGTAAATAAAAGAAGGTTTAAATTAAATACATTTTTCTTCCATGCAATTTAGCGCTTTGATTTTAGTCCTTGCAAAATGTGTTTTTTTGTTTTTCATTATTAAAGCGCTTTAGATAACATTTTTTTTCACTATTCAAAGTACATTTTTACTGTTCAAAGTGCTATCTAAACCATTTTTAAGAACTAAAAACAAAACAAATACATTTTACAAGGACAAAAACGAAAAAAAATTGCAGGGACTTAAACGAAAAAAGCTCTAAATTGCAGGGGCAAAAAATATATTTAAGCCATAAAAGAATAGATAAACTCACTCCACTGCGCACTCTTTTCAGGAACTTATTTCCACCATCACAGAATCTACCATCTTCTGCAAACAAGCTTTTCCATTGCTGAGGTGAAAGGGCGTGTTTTCTTTTCCATTGTGACCAAGGTGATTTAAGCCGACCCCTAAAAATACAAGGGGAAAATAAATTAATTACTACTGCCTGGTTTTAGAAAAGAGAATAAGGAGCCAAGATCATAGGACTAATTAGGGATGCAGAAAAATAAACACACAACTGCATCCAAAAAGAAAAAGTACACACAGAAAAGATATTCTTCCACAAGTAAACAACAGTGCTGTAGCATGAACCAAGATTTATGGTTTTCAAGCAATTTTATGGTTTTCTTCTTTCCCAGTGAATAAGTGAATAAACATCTCCAAAATATAGCATTTCACAAACTACAATTCTACATGGTACACAGTCTGTGTCACAAGCTCCAAACATTTTATTCTGTTAACTTCTGTTAATTTTTGAGAGAAATGCTTCATAAAAAACTGTCCTAATTCCTTAATGATAAAGCACTTAAATGCAACCAGTGCTGAATGCATTCAACTTACACACTACTAATGCTCCATCTTATATTTCCATACGAAATAAAAAAACTACACATGTTAAGATCTATCACTCTAAACTTATAATAGAAGCTCCTAAGTCCTATCAGTTATGTACTTTCCACACTGCTAAGTACTAACCTCAGCATATAATTCATTAGTAACTCAATTGACTATTAACTTACCCTTTTTTGTTCTAAATATTTAGTTTAATTTATTCTTTGAGGGAGGAACCTATGTTGAAGAATGTAAATGTAATTTATCGCATACGAATCCACGAATGCAATCATAAACTTGATCTCGTTGGTTGATTTGAAAAGGATCAGGGATAAAGCCGAAAACTAGTGGAAAGGAGCTTCAATTTCGAATATCAACACATTTTACTATTTGAAAAAATGATGGGAAAAAATGGGGGATGCGGAGAAACAGAGATCTGGCACGAAACAACAAAAACGGAGAGCAATTGAAGAATCCGAGTTTGAAAAGAGTTGCAAGAGAAAGAAATCAAATGAGAGAGAGAGAGAGAGAAGAACTCACCGATCAGAGGGAGAACGAGAAGAAGAAGCCGGTGAGGAAGAGGTAACAACTAATAGAACCGAACACAATTGGGTCCAAGACGAAATCTTTGAATAAGAAGAAGAAGAAGAAGAATTAAAAGAAGGTGAAGATGAAGGAGACGAATTCGAAGATGGATTGTGTCTTCGTCGATGAGGATTCATCTAATAATAATAATTGCTATCTATTTAATAAATATAATAAATATGAATATATATATATACACACACACATATACATATACACACACACATGTACAAGCTTTCCTTTTGGGTTAGTGGAACGAAATCGGGGATAGAGGTTTTGGAAGCTCTAATCTGATTTTTGTTTTAAATACTTTTTGTTGGTTTTACCTACTGGCACCGTAGAAAATCACGGCGACGATGGCGACGCCGGCGAGGGCAGTGAAGAGCATCGCCGGAGTAGAGGGCGAGGCTGCGGCTGCCATTAGCCAGAACTTGCCACCACCACCGACGGAGAGAAAGGTGGTTTCGCTATTGCTCTTGCTGTTGATGGTGTTGTTGTTCAAGTGGGTGGATGATGTGAACATGGGGTGGAACATGGAAGAGAGAGGGGGAGTGGTGTGGAATTACTGCATTGCCCTTTCTCTAAGACCGTCTATTTGTTTTTTCCCCTCTTCTTCCACCTCCTCGTTGTTCTGCGCGTTTCTATTGGGTTTTCTTTCTGGTAACCCAAACGTCACGAAAGCGAGGCTCTTTTTGCTTGTCTTTCACTCGTTCTTTGTCTTTGCGTGAAAAGACAAAAAGGATAGGGGCAAAGGTGTGGGATAGAAGCATACTTATGAAATATCATCTAGTCATTGATTCGATCGAGATAGTTGATTAATGAGTCAAAAATTTAACTGGTAGATTAGTAATTTATTCGATTTAATCTGATATATATTAAAAATATAAAATTATATATATAAGTATATCATTAACATTATTTAAGTAAAAAAAGTTCATCCATATTCCAAAATTCAAATTAAAAGAATTCAATTTTGTTTTCAAAGAAATATATAATTTTTTTAAAAAAATCAGTCGGGTCAGATCGGCCCAACCGAGATCCGATGACCAACCCAATCGAGTTTGACCTGATCCACTACTTATTCGATCCGAAAATGGAATCGATCTGATTAGACCATTGGATCTCAATCCGACCAATCGATCCGGACCGGATTCAATAAAATTGGATGGAAGACTATGGAAGAAAGAATATAATCCAAGAAGCATCGATCTACAATCATAACATCTGACGATGTGGCTTTATACAAATTTAGTAGCAAATTAGTTAATTAAAAAGTTAAATTAAATTGTACACATCAATTAAAAAAAAAAATATATATATATATATATATAATTTTGTTTTGGTCACATTTTCATTTTTTTATGTAAGACTAGTTTTAGGACCTGTGCGCATACGCACGGGACAGCTCCGCTTCGCTCCGCCGTGCTATGCTAGATTTGTATAAAATATTTTTAATGTTTAATGATTAAGAATTATTGTATAAGAAAACTTAAAAATTAAAAGTAAAAGATAAATTGCTAAATGTATCAACTAATAATAAATTAAGGACTCCACTAAGAAATGGAGAGTATTTCATTGCAGTGTTTGAGTGATAGAATCAATAAGGACTGATGAATCACACCAAATTGAACTATTAAGATTTAAGGTGAATGGATTAACAGTAGATGAGTTGATTTAGTGAGTAAATAATAATTTACTCTAATAAAGCAAGCATGAAAATGCATTGTTACAAGTCCAGAATGCAAATTCTTACAAAATATAATGGTCAAGTGCTCTAAGCATAGTAAGAATACAAACTATTCAAAATAATAGATGAAGTCATAATTACAAGAACAGAGGGTTTTCTAACAACTACCAAAAGCAAGCCGAAAGCATCAGCTACCAAAAGCATCAAATTGTTTTCCATCTCATACTGAAACTAACATACCAGAGGCAAAAAAATGCAAGCAAATATGACCACAAGTGAAAACTAAATGCTTTAAACAAATATTATAACTTCAAATAACAAAACTTCATCTCAAAAAAAGCAAACAAATGTGACCACAATACCAAAGGAGTTAAACAACTATATACCCAAAAAGCAGTTCAGCACATAGTAAATGATTTTGTGGATTCGAAAATGGAAACACAAATTGGGTATAGGAAGCAGCTCGGCACCTTTTGTCCTTTATCTGTTTTTGGATTCTGATATAGGAAGCAAAAAAAAAATTGGGTATAGGAAGCAGAATAATGATTCACAAAGCAAGGACTACTCATATTTGTCAAATACCAAACCAAAAAATTAGTAAAGCATGTACAATTTTGAGAAGGCGCAAAACTGAGTATCAAAAAGGTGCTGGAATGGTACAAAAATAAGCTTCCACTTCCATGTCAAATGGAATGGTGGCCAAGCATGTTACATCACCTACTATCAAAAAAACATTGATACCCAATGTCATGATAACTACCAAATAACAGTATGTATCAGTATTAGCTATTTGCGAAAGTCCAATGGCATAAAAGAATTTACACTTGCTTATAATAAACAGTGAAGATAACATTAACAACTCAAAAGTGTGAATTATAAATTTAAAACTCAGGAAGAAACATGGCAGCTAGTGCAAGAAACTTAAAAAATGTTCAGAAATAAACCTTGATCCCCAGCATGTTCTTCAAGTGCTAGCTTGATAATGCCCTTCAAATCATAAGTTGGGTGCTCATGAGGCTTTATTGCAAAAGACTTGTATGATATCCTAGAGCTTGTGACTTTAGTTGCAGACATTTTAACAACCCTCCTGCACTTGTACCAATTTAAACAAATGAAACTAAAAATACATGAAGTCTATCAAGTGACACATGAAAATATTACCACTATGACCAGGAATAACACTATTTAGTAAGTTTCCAAGCATTTAAAGCCTGTTTGGATAAACAACTTAATTAAAGTACATAATCACTTATGTATTATATTTATTGTCGACCAAGGAAATATGATTAAATGATTTTTACATAAGCTGTAAGTTGTTTTCGTAAGCTATAAAGAGCTTATTAAAATAAG
The DNA here is from genome assembly GCA_007407185.1 of Glycine tomentella. Classification (NCBI taxonomy): domain Eukaryota; kingdom Viridiplantae; phylum Streptophyta; class Magnoliopsida; order Fabales; family Fabaceae; genus Glycine; species Glycine tomentella. The sequence continues at coordinate 64,621 of PYAF01000480.1, read as the reverse complement.
TAGAAAAAAGTAAACTTAGGGACATATCAAAAATTATTTTCATAAGTTATACCAACTCACATAAAGACCATGATCATCAAATTTATAGCAAGCAACCAAATAACATTTATATCACTGTTGATTACCCAAACTCAAAACAGAAAATTTGAGGGTCTCATGCATGAATATTCATTTGACCCAAGTGCTGCGTAAATAAGTTAATATAGAATTATAGAACACCAACTTTGAACAAAAGCAACATTGAACAAACAGAAACATATGTAGTGAATCACCAAAAATAAAAAATAAAATACAGTGCAAATCAACACCTTATCCAGATATCAAATGTATTATAACCAAATTAAATGACACAGCAAGGACAAACTCCCATAGCAAGATTGAAGTGACCAGATATCCTTGAAAGTCTGAATTAGCTTTTGATTTCTGTATTTGTTTTCTATTTCTGTTTAGCTATTTGTTGCTTTTTGTATTTTTTTTTGCTGTTTATGTTTTCTGTTTTGTTGTATTTGTTTTGTTTTGCCTTTTTTTTTTTTTTACTATTTTTACATGCAAAAACTAATAAAATAATAATAGATTTTGTAGTTGTTGTTTCTTCCATTCGGATGATTGTACTAAATTTAGGCATTTTTTTCATGTTTTTCATAGGATTTCTAACTTGTATAAATTGTGAGAGATGTACCATTTTTAGTTGAGACGTTTCATGGTTGATGTGAACCATTGTTGCAATTGTTGAATTGGTAATTACGCTTGGAAAATAAAATTTAAGATAAATCATGTGTGATAGAATTATGCCATGTGAGTTTTTGGGCCATAGCGGATGGATTTCACTATTTTATTCATGTTATTTCATGTGTGATTTCACCCTAGTGCTAGATTACTCTAGGTTTTGTCTTGCCTCTCTTGTTATTCCTTGTTGCCTTCTTTCTTTTAGCTACTAGCCAAATAAACCTACCTTGCATTGATATCCATTGTCACCCTCTTTGAGTCTTTATAACCTTTATTTCCGTTTGTAGCTCATTACAAGCCAAAAAGTGGAAAATCAAGTTTTAGGAGTGGATTCCAAACAAGTGGGGGGATTTGTATTTTGTTTTTCATGTAAGTTCCTTTATTTTTGTCATTTCATTTTCTTTTGATTTGTTGAAAAAAGCAAAACAAAGAGAAAAAGAAAAAATATGTGTGCCTTTGTTCATAGCTTTCTTTTAATTTTTGGTTTTACTTTAGTTTGATCTTTCTTAGTATTTCTTTTATTTTTGCATTTGAGTGCAAAGATAAGTATGGGGGAATTCATTTTTCATAACGACTGCTGAATCATCTCTGAAAATAATATGAACAACACATAAAACCAAGAGGGGGGGTGAATTGGTTTAAACTTGGTCTTTTAAAAATCTTTAAAGAATCAAAGTAATCAAGATTGTTGGATATAGGGGGAGTTGGAAGATGACCAAGGCAAGGATGAAGATGTTGATTTAGAGTTGTAGGTTTTTACATGCCAATCAAATTGAAGACATTTGTAATTTGTCAAGTTATTCAAGAGGCTTGCCTTGTGATCTTGCATTGCATGAGCATATTCATATACATGCATTCATGACTGAAGAAAAGCATTCAAGATTACATGTTTGCATTTGAAAAGGAACTCTCATGGCTTTGGTTTTGAAAAATCAAAATATGCACTGTCAAATTGATTACTTACAATTCGTAATCTATTACAAGCCTGTGTTATTTCTGAAAAAGCCATGAAGAACATTTTAATCGATTACATGCAAATCGTAATCGATTAAATAACGTATTTTACAAAACATAGCATGACTGCTTTAATCGATTATCACTTACTATAATCGATTACCAAGGCTTAACACAAAACATAACATGACTGCCTTAATCGATTGCCACTTACTGTAATCCATTGCCAAGGCTTAATACAAAACATAGCATGACTGTCTTAATCGATTACCACTTATCTGTAATCGATTACAAATGCTTATATTACATAACTAAGACAGACGGATTTAATCGATTACATTGTTCATGAAAGTTTTCCAGATGGTCTCAAGAACATTTTAATCCATTACCTGGTATGTTAATCAATTACTTAATGCAAGATAATCGATTACACTTACATATTAATCAATTACAATCTGTTAAATCTGTTTTCTATTTAAAGTTTTTGGGTCTGAGCTTTTGCAACAACTTACAATCAGAATTTACAAATTACCCAATACTTTCTAAGCTTTCAAAGGTCCAAGAAAAAGATTTTTTGAGTGATACATTTCTTGTTTGAGATTAAAGATTACATGCTTCATTATTGATGATGTGTTAAGACAAGATACTTCAAAAGAACTTTAAGAGAGTTAATTTTCTGTTCACTAACATTCACGCAACCTGGAATTGATTGGTAACATTCATTCATTCGTTCATTCACTGAGGATCACAGGTTGCATCTCTCTTTAACTTATGATAACCATGGAAAAATTAAAATTTAATTTACTATATTCCGTCACAAAAATTGTTAGCGACGGAATTAGCGACGGATTTTGCCACGGATTTAACGACGGCCAGTTTTTGGCGCGATTAGCGTCAGATTTGGCACGGTTGGCGCCAGATGCATCTGGAGGCTTTTTTCTCGAATATCTGGCGCGAGTAGCGCTAGGAACACGTTCAGACTCGAGAATTTGGCGCGAATAGCTTAGGATGGCGCTATTAGCGTGGGAACACAGGCTGGGGGCCTATAAAAGGCCATTTTTATGGAATTTATGGTCATAAACGTTTCTTCATCTTCCTCCCGCTAATTTTTGCCATTAATGAAGTAGGAAGCTTCACATCTACTTCATTCCTCATCTAAACACTTCACACCCAACTAGAAAGTTGTTTAGAACTCCTATGAGCTAGATTCCAGCTTCAGTTCCTCGAGAGAACCATCAATCGGAGAGATCCAGTTCTCTAGGGAACTTCTCAGAACTGAGATTTGGAAGTAAAAGGAGGCGATTCAAGGACACTAAAGCTTGGAGAAGTGATTCTCCATCCTTCCTTGATAGTTTAGAGGTAAGAAACTTAAGTTTTACCGATTGATTGTGAAATTGTTCTTGGGATGAATAATGACCCATTTGTGTTAGGGCTGGAATTAGGCTTGGATTCTTTAGAAAAGTATGCTCAGGAGGTTGTTCTGATGAATATTGAACTTTGAAACATGACTTTTGATGAAGTTTTGTTTTGACTCTGAGATAGGTATGAGTAGGAAGAATGTAGGTTAAATGGAGGGTATTATGATATGTATGAGCCTAGGTGCTTTTACAAAATATGTTCAGGAGACCATATAAACGGTGAAAAAGTGTTGAAGTAACCATTTTGATGAGTTTGATAATCATTGAAATATGATCTGGTTAGAGCATGGAATTAGCTTATGCAGAGTCTTAGAGAGACTCTAGTGCCTTGGTTAGGCCGAGATAGGTCCTGTTGAGGATCTGTAATCACCTGTTAGGTGACTAGCCCTTAAAAGCTTGAAACAGAGTAACAAAGGGGTTGTTATAGAAAATGATAACTTTTCTTCTTTTTTTAGCGGTTATGAATCGTTATTGATTTTGGTATGCCTTTATGTAGGGCGTGATACAGAGGTTACTGGTGGGTGTGACCATGAGGTCGGGAGACTAGTGTAGCACTCAGATCAGGTAAGCTCTTTGTCCTTGGGAGTATTTCCGTGGTCTGTGTTCCACCATACTCCAAGGGAGTAATGGGTAGTGTATATCATGATGTATGTGTATTGAAATTATGAGTTGCTGTTTTATTGAGAACATGTATGATGTACACTGTGATATTGTTCTGTGTTTGTTAAGGTTCACTGGCCAGTAGAATAGATTTATGTGATTGAAAGTCCTGAGTGAATGAGTGCCCTTCAGTGGATGATCTTCCTCAGGGAGTGTTTAAAAGTCCTGAGTGAATGAGTGCCCTTCAGTGGATGATCTTCCATAGGCAGTGTGTGAAAGTCCTGAGTGAATGAGGGCCCTTTAGTGGATGATCTTCCTCAGGCAGTGTGTGAAAGTCTTGAGTGAATGAGTGCCCTTCAGTGGATGATCTTCCTCAGGCAGTGTGTAAAAGTCCTGAGTGAATGAGTGCCCTTCAGGGGATGATCTTCCTCAGGCCAGGTTATATATGTTTATGTGAGTCGTGATGGCTGAATGGTGTGATGACAATTTTAATACCATATATCATGAAAGTGAACCAGGGGGAGGAAAGACTTCCAAGGACCCTGAGTTTACTGAGATTGTTATCTCACCCCTGTTGGGGATTATATTTTTGCAGGTGACGCTCAGGGAGCGGATGGTGGATCCCAGGGCAAAGGGGGCCGCGTAGGGATAGGTTTTGTTTGAACCCTAGGCATAGATTTGAGAGCTTGTTAGCTCAATATTTTGATTATGCCTGATGTTTTGTATACAGAGGGGATTATGCACAGTTTTGTATAGACATTGTACATATTGAGAATTCACCATATATTATGTTCAGTGGGTGTTGATATTGACGTGTGATGACGTCATTATTTTGTTCTCGCTTCCGAATTAATTATCTTTGTTAATTACTGCGTTAATGGCCATAAATGAATGTTAACGAATCGGATTCATACGGGGCGTTACATTTCTAGCAAATTGTTTTCTGTGTTTTAAGTTTGTGTAAGGCTAAGATCAAATATTTTCTTTCAAGCTTTCTAGAGTAGTGTTCTCTAGGGGTATAGAACTGAGTAGGGTTCTCAGGTTCTTTTTTATTTGATTTCTAATAGGGTGTTACAATTCTGATTCTTTATCTAGGGTGGATAAGGATAATCACTTGTAACAGCTTGTAAAAGAACATAGTTGATTTAGTAGAACTCTAATCTAGTTTGATTAGAAGAACTAGATGTAGCTTCTCTTGAGAAGTGAACCAGTATATGTTCTTGTGTTGATCTCAATCTCTTTTTACTATCTTAATCTCTTGATTATTGTGATTTCTTTCTTAATCATGCAGGTTTTTGTCATTGGTTTCTAGGACTAGGTGGTTTGAAGTTTCATTGGTTTTAAAAGTGATTAAGATCCTTCAACTCTGATTTCGTAAAGTTTCTAAAAAGGTCAAGTTTATACCAATTCACCCCCCTCTTGGTACTTGATGGAAGTCCGTGGCAAGCTAAAGGTCTAGAAGGAGAGCTTGAAGCAATTCCTTTGGGGAGCTTTAAAGGACCAATGACGAAAGTTAAGACTCAAGCACTTCAAGACCACATCCAAGCTAACGGGCAAGCATGAAGAAGCACACCATCTTAGAAAAGACACAAAATAGTCTGTGGTAATCGATTACCATATATTTACCAAGGCACTTTGTAAAATAGTTGTTGTCTATTGTAATCGATTACCAAATAGCTGTAATCGATTACATAAGCATCAGAATGTGTAAAAACTCTATTTTAATCGATTACAAGGACAAATTAATCGATTACTTCAGCATAAAAACTGCATTACACATGCTGGGTCAGCCAAGGGTCATTTTAGGAGAAGCTTGCACTTCAAGCTTCATTTGGACTTCATTTCAATTTGCATTTTCCTTACATTTAGTGGCATTAAGCTTGTAATTTCGTGGGCTATATAAGTTGAAAGTTCGAAAAATGTAGCACCTTGGTGTGCTCACATGAGGGTAAAACAAAAAAAAATTGATGCGGAAACATAGACCATCTATGCACCTCATGTGTGTGTGCTTAGGAATTTACTCATTGAAACACGTTGGGGTTTTAGAAATACCTTTATCACTTGAAGGCTCAAAGAAGATGATGCCTTCCAATGGTGATCCACACGGTTATCTCCTAGCAAGTGAGAACTTCTTCTTCTCCTTGATTCCTCCTTCTCCTTGGTGGCTTGCCAGACGCATGCAAGGTATTAGGCTTTCAAGTATTTGGTTTCTTTTCTCAAGATTATGAAGGTGCCTTGAGGTCAGGTGAAGGTGCAGCAAAAGAGGATAGAAGATGAGGTAGAGGAAAAACTAGAACTTGATTCAGAACCAAGAGAGGAAGGGGCAAAATTTTGTCTCTATCAATCCTCCCCACATAGGCCTTATTTAAGGTGAGATGAGGTTGTTGCAACAATAGCTCATTTGAATTCAAAATCGCCAAAAACATAGCATGAATGTCTTAATCGATTACCACTCATCTGTAATCGATTATAAAGGCTTATTACATAACTAAGACAGACTGGTTTAATCGATTACGTCACGGTTTAATCGATTACATTGCTCATGAAAGTTTTCCATATTGTCTCAAGAACATTTTAATCGATTACCTGGTATGTTAATCGATTATTTTATGTATGATATGTATTACACTTACGTATTAATCGATTGCAATCTGTTAAACATGTTTTCTATTTAAAGCTTTTGGGTCTGTGCTTTTAGCAACAACATACAATCAGAATTTACAAATTACCTTATACTTTCTGAGCTTTCAAAGGTCCAAGAATGTGATAAATTTCTTGTTTGAGATCAAAGATTACATGCTTCATTAATGATGATGTATTAAGACAAGATTCTTCAAAAGAACTTCAAGAGAGTTGATTTTTTGTTCATTAACATTCATGCAACCTGGAATTGATTGGTAACATTCATTCATTCGTTCATTCACTGAGGATCACAGGTTGTATCTCTCTTTAACTTTTCTAGTAAATTATTTTGTGTGTTTTAAGTTTGTGTAAGGCTAAGATCAAATAGTTTTCTTTCAAGCTTTCTATGGTAGTGTTCTCTAGGGGTAAAGAATTGAGTAGGGTTCTCAGGTTCTTTGTGATTTGATTTCTAATAAGGTGTTAGAATTCTGATTCTTTATCTAGGGTGGATAAGAATAATCACTTGAAACAGCTTGTAAAAGAACATATTTGATTTAGTAGAACTCTAATCTAGTTTGATTAGAAGAACTGGATGTAGCTTCTCTCAAGATTGTGATCACAAAACTTTCACTTGTTGAATAAGAAAGATAACACCAAAGAATCACAAAGGTTAGTGTTCCACTAATAACAAATTGTTCTTACCCTTGAAAAGTTATATCCAGTTCTTCCAACTACAAAGGTTAGAGTTGCCCCAATAACAAATTGTTCTTACAAGTTTTTTACACAACCACTCTTAATCAAATCCAGATTAAGAACTAGACTTCTAACACGTTAGAATCTCTATGATCCAACACATAGAGATCACCCACCTATACTCGTATCCCCTAGGAACACCTATCTTAGTAAAGCTTTAAGAAATCATATATTATTAATACATAAAGAATCTCAAAAGAATACACAGCAGAGTGTGTAACGACCTAAATATTTACTTATTTTTTTATTTTTACTTAAGGGTAATCTCTAAGAAACGTATAATAGTAAAATTTTTAAAACGTAAAATTTGCAAAAGATTTGTTACTCGTATACATAGCCAATGTCTCTGATACAAAAAGTTTATATGATACAAGTACACTACTTTTCTCAAAAATCCAGCGTAATTCATAACATCTTTTATATATCTTCACTA
>PYAF01000480.1:0-19993 GCA_007407185.1 Glycine tomentella | reverse complement strand
AGGACTTCAACCATGGAGGTTGGGCTAAGGGGAGGAAGAAGAAATGGAATTTTCTCCATTCCTCATGTTTTGGCCTTTAAATTCCAATTCTGCCGACGTTCCCACGCTACTCACTTGGGTTCCCACGCTACTCACTTGGGATGGCAGACAGAAAATGCCATTTCTAAGCCACTTCCCACGCGACTCACTTGGACTCCCATGCTACCCACTTGGGATGGCAGACAGAAAATGCCATTTCTAAGCCACTTCCCACGCTACTCACTTGGACTCCCACGCTACCCACTTGGGATGCCAGACAGCATTGGCATTCTTATACATCCGGCGCGGGTCGCGCCACACTTCACGTGGGTCACGCCTCATGCCAGAATAGCTTATTTCTACTCTTTCTCAAGCGTTTAAGCCTCCTATCAAGGGATTCCAAGGCCTAAGAATATTTCCTCAGTTATAAGCTTAATCCTAAGCTTAACACATGCTTAATCCAGGGCTTAAACATATGCTTACGAATTCAAGCTATTACAAAAAGATTCATGAAAAATAAATATTAAAAGAGATTCATACGGGTAGAAGATTACATCCGATCCTTAGGAGAAGCTAGCCAATGCACATGATCAACGGAAGAATTGATGAAGACAACTATCACCAATTCTTTTCGGCAGAGTTTCCACACTAATTCCTCACTTTTCTCACTCTCCCTAAGCTATCCTAAGCTATATTCAAGTTCTAGGCTTACAAAATGTTCAAAAAGTATATTTTACCTTCACATGTGCATGGCTATTTATAGTTTTTTGCCTCCTGCTTAAGCTCACTCGCCCAAGCGACCAATTTTTCTTGTTTCACTCGCCTAAGCAAGTTAACACCTTTTTCTGTAACTTCCACTCGCCTGGGAGAGCAAATTGCACTGGTTCCGCTCGCTTGGGCGAGTTAATGTCTTAATGCTGAAGAAATCTGTTAGCTTGGGCGAGTCCTAGGCGAATTGGCTTGATAAATATTCTTATAATGACCTTTTTGCCCCTTCTTGCTTGTCTTGCTTGCTTGGATGTTCCGGATACAATTTGTATCTTTAAAACACTAGTTTTGAGTGGATGAATCTTCCAAAATGTGAATAAGACCCTACATATTTACACAAAATATAAAACAACTAGGTTTAGGGCTTTTTAATCAAGGAATTTACTAAAATAAAAAAAAAGTGTCAGCATTAAAACCCTAGTTTTACTAAAACATGACACTTATCACTTTCAAAACTCACGACCATACACTCCCTTTTCTCTCTTTCATTTTCTCTTCTCTTCTTCTCACTCAAACTTCAGCCCCTTCACCAAGTTTACATATCATTTCTTCATCGAAAATCTTTTATTATAAGATGGAAACTTTCCTCCTCAAGCTCTTCAATCATTTCAGCCAAATATTGTGGTGAGTATTTGTGTTGAAATTCGTATGTTTTTAAGCTGAACTTTTGGACTATTTTTAAATTTTTATATCTCCCTCTGTACTTAACCAAATGAGATTTCTGACCACTCATTTTAAAGTTTAGGATGTCCTCTATGTTGTCCCAAAATATAGGACCAAACTGAGTAGTGAATCGTTCCTAGAATTTATTTGAACCCAAGCTATCCGAAACTGTTCACACCCAAATAGCTTCTGTCACTCATTTTAAAAAAATTATTTCTCTCTCATTTCTTACTCACCCATTTTTAAAGATCTAGATGTCATATATAACATATAAAAACTTCAGCTAAATCTAGATTGTATACTGCTTGTAGTCACAAGAACACTAAGAGATGTCAATGTGGAAAGCTTAGGAATCCAAATAAGGCATGTGATACCTTGTTAGAAAGCTTAGGAATTATAGTTTAACATACTAAAAGATGGGAATTTAATAACTTGTAGATTAAAAAAAACAAATTATAGGAAGAACCGAATCATATATGGTGATAAATCTATACTAAATTATCTTCAATTTGGTATTTCTAGAGCTCTGCATGTGGACCAAAGTACGTGAACTTGAGAGATCTCAAAACGATGCTACAAGGAGCTATCAAAGGGATATAAATAGGTAAGGGAAGTTTATTATTTGGTTATAGTTTTGATGTCATAGTTGGGGGATCAAGGAGCCCAATTATTGAGATACATGTTTGTCCTTGTTGTGTGCTGGTTTTTAAGAAAAGTTATGTTTTAAACTAATGAGATGCGATGAATTTGTGATTGGTGAATAAAACTATGAAATGATGATGTTGTTGTTGTTGATTGGATTTTTTGGAAAAGTCTTAATTACAGAGGAGACTCTACCCAAAATTTTATATAATACATTTTCCTATTTAATTCTTTATTAAATTTTTAAATGGGCATAAGAGTGTGTTTTCTATATTGTAGTCCTCTTATTTAATTTAGAATTTTCCTAAAATACCAGTCTCGTGTTAATATGGATTGTGAATGAATGAGATGATTATGGATGATGTTGAAATGGGATAATGTGATTGGGTTGATGATGTTGAAATAAAATAATGTTGATGTTGTTGATGACATTGAGATGACATGATTTTTGATTAAATGATGTATGGTTGTTGAGCCATACATGTGGTATGTTGTGATGAACAAATTTCCATGAGGTTCTATGTAATTGCTCATGGATGGTATTAATAATGAGAATGATGGATTTGATGTGATGACATATATATGTATATATTGATCTATATTTCTGAGTCCAATACGAGATTTGTGAAACTGGATTCGATACTACATCAATTACAAGGTGTAGAGACTAGGTGCAAAAACATGGAATAATTATGGTTTGCGTAAGACAGTCGAAACTAGACATCCAGTAGAGATACCTACATACAGTAAGATACGTAGAAGCCATGTGCACCCTGGAAATTTTCATTCATGCATTGTTTGCGTAATACGGTCGCAGCTAACATCCAGCACGAGATGTACCTACATATAGTACGATATGTAGAAGTCCATGTGCACATTGGAATTTCATTCATGCATTCATGTTGTTTTTTATGGTTATCATTATTGTTTTCTTGCTAATCATTGTTGTTTGGTGCTTGCTGATTTTGTATAATAAATTCACACTTACAATTTTGTACTGTGTGGTTGGTACCCGTGATGATCACGAACCTTTATTCGTGGGAGCAGATGATCATTAGTAGGTGATATTAGAGAGAGATTCTTTTGTTGGAAGCCGCCAAGCCAACATGACAACTTTGGAATTTATTTTGGAAGAGAGTTAAGTTTTCTTATCAACTCTTTCTTAGTTGATTTCTTGATTTTTTTTTTTGTTAAACATGTAAATTCCAGGTCTAGATACATAAAACTAAACTAAGTTCTGACATGTGAATGATATGTATATGCTTAATATATTTACGTATGCTGCATTTTTTATGAATGTATTGTCGCGAAAAATTTAATCTCATTTTCATAATCAAATTAATAGAGTTTTCATTTAAAAATTGAAATTATACGTTTAGAGTAGTGATATCTAGCGATGAGGCGGGTCATTACATCTTTAGTATGTATCTAGTTATGATTAGTAAAATTATGGAAGAAACATATCCTAGCACATGTAGAATGTGAACTAGGAGCTTAAGATCACCTAAGTAACTACCTTAGTAATACAAAACTACATGATGTACACTTGGATTAAATTAAAAGACACAAAAACACAAGACAAAGCAAGCTTATATGTGAGATTTTTAAGCCAAATGGAAGTGAAATAAAATGTGTAAGCCTTAGGAGTTGTGCACAAGAGATAGTATTCAGCCAAGCATAGGACAAATCAGTTTAGGCCTCTTGAACAAGCCATTACACGTGGAATTGGACAGCCAAGCTTAAGGTAATCTTTCTTTATTTAGAGATAACGTTGCATTAAATGAATAAGGACAAAGCTTTTAGATATTTTCCTTAGGTAATAATTATATAGTTAACTTAGGACTAAACTAACTCCTAACTAAGATTCAATCCTAACTAATTCACTTAATATTAATAGCTTATGGCACATCAAAAAACTGCACGTATGAGCTTGAAAATAATATGAATACACTCAAATACCAAGAGGGGGGTGAATTGGTATAATCTTGACATTTTAAAATTCTTTACGAAATCAGAGCTTAGGATCTTAATCACTTTTAAAACCAATAAGACTTCAATTCAATTAAACCACTCAGTCCAAGATTCCAATAACAAAAAATAACACTTGTTAAGTAATGAAGAAATCACAATAGTTGAGAGATCAAGATAGTAAGAAGAGATAGAACAATATAATGTAACACAAGCATATATATTGGTTCACTTCTCAATAGAAACTACATCCAGTTATTCTAATCAAACTAGACTAGAGTTCCACTAATTCAAATGTATTCTTTACAAGTAATGACAAGTGATCTTCTCTATCAACCACAGACAAAGAATCAGAATTCTAACACCCTATTTGAACTTAGCCTTACAAAAGTATTTTGAAACTCAAAAACAATTTACAAGAAAGTTTAAGAGAGACACAACCTGTGATCCTCAATGGATGAATGAATGCACAAATGATTTTACCAATCAACACCAGGTTGCATGAATATCAAAGCTTAGAATCAACTCTCTTGAAAAACTTTTCTTAACTCATCTTCAACTATGAAGCAAAATGATTTTTTAATCTCAAGCAAGAAATTTAATACTCAGAAAACTTTTTCTTGGACAATGAGAACTTTTGCTTGTGTATTTCGTAAATCTCTAATAGATTTAAGTATGATCATTAATAAAATCGTAGACCCAAGCAACTTTAAATAGAAAACAGTTTTAACAGACAATAATCGATTATTACACAGTGTAATCAATTATTTTAACATATGTAATCGATTATTTAACCAAGTAATCAATTAAAATGTTCTTGAGACAATATGGAAATCTTTAACAAACAAAGTAAACGATTATTCCATGAAGTAATCGATTAAAACAGTCAGTCTCATATATGCAATAGGCATTGGTAATCGATTACAGATTATGGTATCGATTAAGGCAGTCATGTACAATTTCCAGAATAAGCCTATGTAATCGATTACAGATTGTGGTAATCGATTAAGGCAGTCATGCATGTTTTAGAAATACATCTATGTAATCGATTACAATCAGCTTGTAATCGATTAAAGTGTTCATCATGGCTTTTCCAAAATCAAACAGAAGTTGATAATCGATTATATCATTGTGTAATCGATTAAAGCAGACAAAGCCATGGAATATGCACAGATAAACTCTTAAGTTCTTTTTCTAAAAACATTTTATGCATGAATATGTTTATATTTTATGCAATGCAAGGATCACAAGATAAGCCTTCTTAAACCATTCTACAAATTACAAATGCCTTCAATTGAATTTCTTCCTTGTACCTAGCTTTCATTTTCTCACTTTCTCTTTGTCTCCCAAAAATCGTGACCTATATTCCTTTTGTATCCTAGACTTCTATTCCTTTCTTTTCTCTATTCTAAACTATCCTAAGAACTCTATCTTTCAAAGATTTAAAGTATACAACCACTACTTGGAAGATTTGGACACAAGTTTACTTGAGGTAGGCTAGGCTTCAATCTTTAGTTAAGGGTTTATTTGGACTAACCTTTATGTGTAATGGTGCAGATTTATGGCTGATTATTTTAGGCTAAAATTTCATATCATTGAAGGGTATTTTATGATGTGGTTATGTTGATTTAAGACTAGGATAGGTTGATTATTGAAATGCTAAAATATTAGTAATGTTTAGACTTGATTTTGATCATCCTCAGAATTGATTTTGATAACATTTGGACTGTTTGCTTATATATATATATATATGTATATGTTGGGACTTTTTTGAATTATAAAAAGTAGAGGTTGAATGGTATGTGGATTAAAGGTTTAAATACTTAAGTGGTTCAACTTGGAGGATTACGTATTAGGGTGGTAAGTTGAAAGGAGAATAAGGTCTAGACTGAGTTCTAATTTTTCTTGTGAAAATGTAAAGGAATTAGAAATTATTTCGGAAGGTATGTTATGGTTTACTAGCTAGAAAACTAACATGTTGTTCTTTAACTTGATGACATTATTTTGCCATGCACAAGTTGGCATGACTTTGATTGAATAATGTATGGTAGTCGAGTCATATATTTGGTATATTATGATGGTTGTGATAAAAAAAATTTCCATGAGGTTGTATTAATTTTCTCATGGAGTGTATTATTAAGGAAAATGATGGATTTTATATGATGATATATATTGATTCATGTTTTCGAGTCTAGTAGGAGATTTGCGAAACATAATCCAATACTATATCCAATACAAGATGTAGACACTAGGTGCAAAACATGGATTTGATCATGCATTGTTTACGTAAGAGGTCGCAGTGATACTACAGTAGGACATGTAGAGATCACGTGCACTCTTGAATTTCCTCATGCATATATTGTTTGAATGATTACTTACTTATATTGATTTTATTAGAATTTATTGATGAATTATTAATGTACTAACCTATTTGATGCTTTAGTTTTGCCTACTGAGAAATTTTATTTTTCATTAGATTTGTTTCAATTGTTTTATATATAGATGGCCTCAGTGATAATCTTTCTTGATGCCTTAGACTAGAGGTGGGACAGAGATGAAGCTATGAATTGCTATATTCTAACCATTCATCCTGTTATACATGTTTATGTATATTTTGGAGCACATTTCCCTATATCAGTTCTCAATGATATGTTTAACCCTTACGATCCTTTCCTTCAGTTTGCTCATGTTTACCCAAATCCACCTACGGAACCTATCAACATATCTTCTAGTAACCATGCCATGTATCCTCCTTTTGTACCAGGTTCTCGAGGTAACATGAATCTGAATAATGAATTTGAAGCTGAGGAGAGTGTTGTGAAAACAATATGAATACACTCAAATACCAAGAGGTGGGTGAATTGATATAAACTTGACCTTTTAAAACTTTTAAGAAATCAGAGTTTAAGGATCTTTATCACTTTTAAAGCCAATAAGACTTCAATTCAATCAAACCACACAATCCAAGGAATCAATAATAAAAATCTGCACTTGTTGAGTAATGAAATCACAATAGTTAAGAGATCAAGATAGCAAAAAGAGATAGAACAATAGCAAGTACACAAGCACATATACCGGTTCACTTCTCAAGAGAAGCTACATCCAGTTCTCCTAACCTAACTAGTTAGAGTTCCACTAATTCAAATGTGTTCTTTACAAGCAATGACAAGTGATCTTCTTATCAACCCTAGACAAAGAATCAGAATTCTAACACACTATTAGAAATCAAATTACAAAGAACCTGAGAACCCTACTCAGATCTTTACCCCTAGAGAAAACTATTCTAGAAAGCTTGAAAGAAACTATTTGAACATGGATTTACAACAGAAATTTGAAACATAGAAAAAAAAATCTAAAAAGAAGATTTAAGAAAGACACAACCTGTGATCCTTTATGGATGAATGAATGCACGAATGAAGTTACCAATCAAATCCAGGTTGCATGAATGTTAAAACTCATAATATGCTCTCTTGAACTTATTCTCTAAATCTTGCCTTAACTCATTTTCAACTGTAAAGCAAAATGATCTTTTGATTTTCAGGCAAGAAATCTAATATAGGTCCAAGAAACAGTTTTTTGATTAATCTGAGTATGTAATCGATTATTTCACATTATGTAATCGATTAAAATATTCTTGAGCAGTTCTGGAAAACTTTGATGAACAATGTAATCGATTAATCTAAGACGTAATCGATTAAAGCATACAGACTTAGTTAGAAAATAAGCTTCAATAATCGATTACAGAAGAATGGTGATCGATTAAGACAGACATGCTTAATGAATGAAATGAACTATGTAATCGATTACACTTGGCTCGTAATCGATTAAAACATACATGCTTAATGTATGAAATGAACTATGTAATCAATTACACAATTGGTTTGTAATCGATGATAGACATGCTTAATGTATGAAATGAACTATGTAATCGATTACCCTTGGCTCGTAATCGATTAATGTGTTCTATATGATTTTTCTGAAATATCCTTTGCTTATGTAAATGATTACAAAAATAGAGTAATCGATTAATGCAGACATATTTGCTTTTCAAAAAACAAAGTCATGAGAGAATCATTCCACAAGCATCATGTAATCATTCAACCTTTTCTTAAAAACATGTATGCATGATGATTATGATTTATGCAATGCAAGGATCTCAAATTAAACTTCTCAAACAATCTTAACAAATTATAAGTGTCTTCAATTGAATGGCATGTAAAAAGCTAAAATCCAAAAGCTTCTTCATCATTCTTGATCAGCTCCCCTTGTATCCAACAATCTCCCCCCCTTTTTGGCTTTGATCATGCCAAATGCCAATTGAACATTTGTTATACTTTAAGCACATGAGGCAAGATGAATAGTTGGAAGGAAGCTTCATTCTTATCCTAAAATTATCTCAGAGCCTTTTGCTAACATCAAGTGTTAAGAATCATTGCATAAACACAACTAATTTCTTTTAATTGCTCCCCCTATCTTGTATAATATGTTCAATTTAGTTATACGTTTTCTCCCCCTATTTGGTATATTAAAGACAAAAATATAGTATGAAAAACATGTAAGGAAGAAAGAACATTTTGACCCACAGTCCTGTGATCCAGTATGTTCTAAACCTCTCTGTCAAACTCTTTTCTGAGGACGGGAGGGGCACGCTTGTCTTTTTTAGTTTTTATAAAATATCATCATCTATATGCAATGATGCAACATAAAGGATGGAGGGCGGTTGGGTGGGGTGTAGTTAGGCATGATTTTTCTGAGCCTATTAGCTATGACTTTTTTTTCACCTTGTATGCCACATTACACAGGCTAATGGGTCTGAACTGGCCAAAAGACTGGGGTGCGTTAACTTTCGGGATTAGGACGATGAAGGTATGGTTGAGACTCTCCTCCGACGATGCTGTTGTGAAGGCTTTTGCCACTATTGACACTAAATCTCCTTACACTATTTCCCAACACTTCTGGTATAAGATAGGCTTAAAACCGTCCGGCCAGGGGGCTTAAAGGCTCCCATGGCAAAGACCGCCTTTTTGACTTAAAGTCTGGTGGGAACTGCTGTTGAATGGATAACACAAAACACATATGCCAAAAAAAACTTAATCAAAATAGGAAAACATAGCAATATAGGTGTGATCGATTAATTCTATGTGTAATCGATTACTCCATGAGACATTCAATCCATAATAACACTTTGTAATTGATTACCATATGTTGTAATTGATTATCACAGAGAGATTTTATTACATAGTATGCAGTGAATGGTACGTAATTGATTAATCCGCTATGTAATCGATTACTCCAAAGAGTTTCAAAGCTGAGAACTCAATTTTTATGGACCATAATTGATTAAACCGAGGTTGTAATCGATTACCTAAGCCAGAAAATAGCTTTTAGACAAGGTTCAAGCATCAAATAATCGATTTTCCCGTGTTGTAATCGATTACTCTAGAGCATTATGCAGACAATTCAGTGATTAAAGGCAATTCACATCACAAGCTAACATATATTTGCTTCATCAAATATTCCTAGCATGTTTCTAAGTGCATAAAACCTATCTCTTGCCACAGGTTTACTAAATATGTCAGCCAAATGATTAAGAGTATCAACAAATTAAATTGAACAATTACTGTTTTGGATATGATATCTTAGGAAGTGATGCCTTATCTCAATGTGTTTGGTCCTAGAGTGCATGATTGGATTCTTGGATATGTTTATGGCACTGGTGTTGTCACATAACAAGGGTATTTTCTTTAAATCAACACCAAAATCTTGTAGTTGTTGCTTTAACCATAGACTTTGAGCATAACAACTCCCAACTGATATGTACTCTGCTTCAGCAGTGGATAAAACTACACAAGATTGCTTCTTGCATTGCCAAGAGATTAGTGAGCCTAATAGGTAGCATGTTCCACTAGTACTCTTCCTATCCAATTTGCACCCTGCAGAATCAGAATCAGAATATCCAACCAAG
The DNA here is from genome assembly GCA_007407185.1 of Glycine tomentella. Taxonomy (NCBI): domain Eukaryota; kingdom Viridiplantae; phylum Streptophyta; class Magnoliopsida; order Fabales; family Fabaceae; genus Glycine; species Glycine tomentella. Next base: position 9,969 of record PYAF01000480.1, on the reverse strand, counting down.
ATAAAGAGAAGCACCTTTAGGATATCAGAGTCCCACTTTTGGTGTAGACTTGAGATATTTGAAGACCCTTTTGACTGCAGTAAGGTGAGACTCCTTAGGATTTGCTTGATATCTAGCACACAAGTACACACTTTGCATTATATCAAGCCTGCTTACAGTCAAATACAACAAGGATCCAATCACTCCTCTAAATTTTGACTCATCAACACTCTTTCCTCATTCATCTGTGTCAAGATAAGTTAATTATACACCTAAAAACGTAAGTTTAGGCCTATTTGCAAAAATATCAAAGCCTAATACAGAATAACAGCAATACATAGAAGCACTACGATTTTAACTGAAATAATCGATTAATACAACCTGTAATCGATTAAAACAGAGCATTCCAACACTGTGTTATCGATTATAGAAGCGTTGTAATCGATTAAAACGGACAGGATTTGCTTTGTGTAATCGATTACAGAAACATTGTAATCGATTAAAACAGACAGTACTTGCTTATTACAACAGACAAGACTTTTGATGTGATCTTGAAAGGCTTGGGTTCTAGCTCTTGTCATGGGTCCTTCAAAGCTCACCAAAGGAAATGCTTCAAGCTCTCCTTCTAGACCTTTGGCTTGGAATGGACCTCCATAATCATGATCCTTAGATAGCCCTCTATCATATTGACACCAAGTGGGTTTTTCGAAACAAGCTTGATGAAACATGCATCCTAGTTAGGAAAAAGGCTAGATTGGTTGCTAAAGGCTACAACCAAGAGGAAGGCATAGACAATGATGAAACTTATGCATCCTAATCATGTTTGTAAATTGAGAAAAGCTCTTTATGGTTTGAAACAAGCTCCAAGGTCTTGGTATGAGAGATTGAGTAGCTTCTTGCTTAGTCAATCTTTCATAAGAGGACAAGTGGGCAAAACCTTGTTCATAAAAAAAGAAAGGCAATAACATTTTGTTGGTTCAAATCTACGTTGATGATATATTTGGTTCAACTAATCAATCTATGTGCATAAAATTTTCTATCTTAATGCAAAGTGAGTTTGAAATGTCCATGATGGGAGAGCTAACCTTCTTCCTTGGTCTTCAAATCAAGCAAATTAAGAATGGAACATTGCTAAGTCAAACCAAGTACTGCTTGGAAAAGATCAAGAAGTTTGAAATGGAGAATAGCAAAGATGCTGCAACTCTAATGGCTACATTTGTAACACCCTAAAATTTTGATAACTAAAAATAGATATTTGGTGTATTTGTTTTGATTGTTTGATTATTAGATTAGTTAATATTAATAGAAATGTTATGTGAATTATCCAAGCGCAATTGCTTGGTGTAGATGTCAAGTTTTGTAGCGTTTGTTGAGCTATGCTGAATGGTGTAATTTCGAGTTTGACCCAAAAATATGTTTTTGTAAAACCATCATTTTAGATTGGTTAACCGTTGAATTTCCTTAAAGGTTTAAAGGTAGGTTCCTAACCCACATATGTAACTTTTGATTATTGGGATTGTCAAAATAACTTCTGGAGTGCGAGAAATTAATTTTTCATAGAATCAGAAATTTTAAAATTGGGTCAACTCGCCTAGGGGAACTTTACAGGCATTTTTGCTTGCCTGGGCGAGTGAAGGCGGTGATAAATACATACCAGCAGCCATAATCATGAAACTGGCTTCCTCTCTCTCAAAACCAGCTCTTAAGCTCCCCCACCATCCTCCTCCACCACCCACAGCCTCCGAAGACCACCACGAGGCACCGCCACTTGCTGTTGGACCATCGCACGAAGAGGACCACTTTAATCGGAGCGGAATCTTCGAAACTCTTCTCAAAGTTTTGGTAGAGAACGGAGCTTCCAAATCCTTCTTTCTTGATTTACTTGAGGTAATCTTGGTTTCCTTTGTCTTCTTCTAGCTAGTTTAAGCTTCTCTTAGTGTCTCTTGGATTTTGGGTACCGTTATTGGGAGTCTTACACATCCTTTAAAAACCCTTTGAAAATGAGATGTTGTAAAAGTCTCCTTTTATGAAATTGATGTCATTTTTGTGATCCTTGTTGAGTCCTGATCACATTGGTGTGATTGGAATTTCAAAATGATGTCTTTTGATGTGAACTCTCAAAACACTGTTTAGCCCCTTTTCGATTTGAGTGGGTATTTTTTATCCCAAATGTTAATTTTGACCTTGCCTTTAAAATCTACACTAAATTATCTTTAATTTGGTATATAGAGCTCTGCGTTCGGACAAGCACGTGTATTTGAAGAACCATGAAACAACACTGCTAGGATGTAACAAGGAGAACTCCTGGTTAGGTAAGGGGAGTTTATTATTTAGTTATAATTTTGGTACCGTAGTTGGGGGCCAGAGAGTCCAACTATGAAGATAACTGCTTGTCCCTGTTGTGTGCTGGTTTTTCATGAAAAAGTAAGTTTTTAACTAATGGGATGCAATGTATTTATGAGTGATGTGTGTTTGTTCTTGTGTGTGCTCGTTTTCAAGGCAAATGATATTTTTAACTAATGGGATGCGATGAATTTGCCTGTTGATGGATAATTTTTGTGATGATTGGATTTTTGGGAAAAGTCTTAATTACAGAGGAGACTGCCCAAATTTTATAATATGTTTTCCTATTTAATTCTTTATTAAATTTTTAAATGGGCATAAGAGTGTATTTTCTATATTGTAGTCCTCCTCTTTAATTTAGAATTTTGCTAAAATACCGGTCTCGTGGTAATATGGATTGTGGATGGATGAGGTGATATTGACGTCATTAATAATGTTGAAATGAGATGTTATTGATGTGTTGGTGATGATTGAATAATATAATGATGATGTGGTTTATGATGTTTAAATGAGATAATGTTAATGTGGTTGATAATGTTGAAATGAGATGATATTGGTGTTATGATGATGATGTTGAAATGAAATGACGTTGATATTATTGATGACATTGAGATGACATTGATGAGTAATAATATTGATGTGAACAATGTCATTGTGTGATGTGGATATACATGAATACCATGGGGTGTCTGATTGGATAACCTTGCGAGGGTGGGTTTACGAATTTTAAGCATCCTAAGAGAGAATGAGATTGTTTAAAATTCTGGTCCCTAGCTATCCATAGTCAGTGCATTGATGGTGCCTATGGTTGTATATTGTGTATGTCCACATGGGGTACATTGACCGGTTGGATAACCTTGGAGGGAGATCTTCTTTTTGCTTGGAGTCGTCGAACCGACGTGATAACGTTGGATTTCTTTTTGGAAAAGAGTTGTGTTTTGTTAATCAACTCTTTCTTAGTTAGTCCCTTGATTCTTTTGTTGGTCATGTAATTCCAAATGTAAATATTTGTAAATACAACTAGATTATGTTCTGACATGTGAATGATATGTAATGTTTTAAATGTACATCCATATGTATCCATTTATGTATTTGTTTCGTTCTATGATAATTGTATTATCGCGAAAAATTTACAACTATTTCCATAATCAAATTAATGGAGTTTTCATTAAAATTGGAAATTCACATGATATAGAGTTAATGATATCATAGCGACGAGGTGGGTCGTTACAACATCGACTTATCTTGACACAGATGAAAGAGGAAAGAGTGTCGAAGAGTCAAAATTTAGAGGAATGATTGGATCCTTGTTGTATTTGACAGCAAGCAGGCTTGATATAATGCAAAGTGTGTGCTTGTGTGTTAGATATCAAGCAAATCCTAATGAGTCTCACCTTACTGCAGTCAAAAGGGTCTTCAAATATCTCAAGTCTACACCAAAAATGGGACTTTGGTATCCTAAAGGTGCTTCTCTTATCTTGGTTGGATATTCTGATTCTGATTTTGTAGGTGCAAATTGGATAGGAAGAGTACTAGTGGAACATGCCACTTGTTAGGCAGCTCACTAATCTCTTGGCAATGCAAGAAGTAATCTTGTGTAGTTTTATCCGCTACTGAAGCAGAGTACATATCAGCTGGGAATTGTTGTGCTCAAAGTCTATGGTTAAAGCAACAACTACAAGATTTTGGTGTTGATTTAAAGGAAATACCGGGCTTTGATATTTTTGCAAATAGGTCTAAACTTATGTTTTTAGGTGTTTAATTAGAGACCTAGCCATATAAATACTCAGACTTTGCCATTTTTGATTAACTTTTGATTAATGACATTAAGCTTTTGCTTGAATTGAGAGCTTAGCCTCTTGTTGGTTCTTGATTGAAACCAAATTGATTCTTATCAAGAAAGCTTTTCTTTGTGGAGAATCCTCCTACGACTTATCGTTCTGTTTGTGGATCGTTGCATCATTCTTGATCATTCCTTAATCTTCTCCAGTTTTCTATTTGAGTTTCAAACCACATTTCATTGAGTCTTGAAGTTTGCATTCCGGAAAGGATCCAATCCAAGCATTTGTCTTGGAAGTCATCATGTGGTAATCAGAGCTTGATTCCAGAAAGCATTTTAGAAAGATTTCTATCTATGTTAATTGCATTTTCATTTTTTTCTTCCGAAAAATGAAAATTGAAAATCATGATTCTTGCTTGTTTGTTGTTCTTTGTGTGTTTCTTGTGTGATTTTTGAGTTTAACTTAATTACCCTATCATTTTGTTGAATTTGGAGTTGTTTTGAATATGGGTTGTTCTTCGTGTTCTTCATGAAACTCATAGCATTTCTGGAAATTTTTTGAGTTTGATTCATAAATTTCTGTCTAGAGAGAATTGGGGCATTTGTACAAATATCAAAAGTTTCGGGTCCTGATTGGGCATTTTTAGTTAAATACTTTTCTATTCTTCTTAGCTTACTTGACTTCTCTTGGACTTTTATTTTCTCATTCTAATTCAGTTTTTGTCTTAAGCAAGCAAGTGGGCTTAATTGCTAATTGATGCTTATTTTCGGATTTTATGCTCACTTGACCTATCTTCCTTGTGTAGGATCTATAGAGCTCTACAGAACTCCGAATGAAGCATATGAGTAGTCCTTGGAAAAGATAAGGAAAAGATCTACAAGTTGTTTGAGATAAGCCAAGGCCAATTCTGTCATTTGGAGGGTCATTTTAGGATTGGAAGTCAGAACCACTGCGAGTTGGATTTTTATTGGTGTAATTAGCATAATTAATAAGTTTAGATGGACCTGCTCATGGTCCAATCTTTCCTTCTGACTTAGTCACTATATGCTAGTGCAATTAGTTAGTGAAAACAACACATTACATTTTAGCACAAACAGATTTTACATTACACTTTAAAAATTTCCAGAATTAAAACCTTTTCTCTCAATTGTTCTTCATTGTTCTTGACTGTTCTTCATTTTCTTCTTCATTTTCATTTCTGGTCTTCATTGTTCTTGCACTAATTTCATGGGTCTTCCATTGATGATGATCATGGAAGGCTAAACAATCAATCAATCCAAGGATCCAGTCCAAGTAAAAGGGAATTTGAGTTCCGATTTAGTATTTCAAATTCTGTGTGAATGTTCACTTTCGTCTTCAATCATCTATTCAGTTTTCATGATTATGAATGGGTTTAGGATTGAAAATGGATTAGGTTATGAATTCATTTCCTAAGTTCGAATTTTAATCACAGATTAGTTGAATGATATTTTAATTAGGTTGTGATTTCAATTAATTTAGGAGTTACTTCGATTGAACTGCTTCTAATGAAATTGAATGAATTTTCATTATAGAATCATTATTTGAGAACTATGATAATTACCATTGCTTGGTTTGGTGAATTGGATTGATGCTCTTTAATCTATTTTACATTATCTCTTATCAATTCGCATTAGTTTATACGTTTTTCTGCAATTATTATTAAACGCATGCAAACTGTTTGACAAAAACCCCAAACTATTTATTAGTGAATTGAAGTTGGAACCATATTGATGGTGTCTCTAAGTCGACCTAGGTTAATCCTGTGCTACAGAATTAGCGTAGTTTAATTGTTTTGAAGCGATATGACATTGGGTATCAAGTCCTAAAAGAGAAATTATGAAGGACCAAAAGGCAGTTTTTAAAAACTATATTGGGGTCAAAATGAAATATTAAAAAATATGAGGACCCAAGAGTAAAAAAAAAAATTGATCGCTAAAATTTTATTTTAAAAGTCCTCTTTCTTAGAGTGTGTTTCTTGTTGCTTTATAGCACTATCTTTTTGCATAATTACAATGGTTTATATTTAGTCAATTTTCTTATATATCTTCATCATTGTCTTCTTTGACATTCCTTTTGAGTGGTGCTTTTCTTATTGAGCTTTATTGTTTGTCTTCTAAACTTCCAAGGTTTTGTCTTAGAATTTTTCTTTCTTCCTGGACCTCTTAAGTTGAGTTTGAATTTGTTTCATCTTTCACTTTGGATACTCTTTGAATTGGAATCTTTGGTTGAATTTCAAGAGTTGAAAAGGAGTGAGAGAGTGGAAAAAGACAAGAGTGATCTAAGTGTGAAACACGAGTGTTGAAGGTGTAAACACTTAGTGAATGGTAAGGTCCATTTTCTTGTAGCAAGGGTGTTTGATAGCGATAATGATCCACCTTCACCTAGAACCGCTAAGCTAATGACTTCATTGGCTAAGCAAATGGATAGGTTGCAAAGAAATGTTGAAAGGAGGATGGGAGAACGTTTTGATGAGATACAATGAAGTACTCAAGTGTTGAGTGGAAGAATGGAACACATGGAGAGAATGAGAAATCATAGGTCACCTCATTCTTCTCAAGGGAGTGATGATGGCCATGAAGATGGTAGAAGGCATAAGCATAGGAGGAATAGGGATGGAATGAAATATGTGAAATTTAAACTTCCTAAGTTCCTAGGTACTAATGACCCGAAAGCTTACCTTGATTGGGAGATAAAAGTTGACCAAATTTTTGATTGTCACAATTTTAGTGAAGAATATAAAATGAAGTTGGCTAGATTAGAATTTGAAGGGTATGCCATGGCTTGGTGGACTCAAGTGAAAACAGAAAGAGGAAGATTGAGGAGACATCGACCGAACACATGGTTGATAATGAAGGGAATCATGAGGGAGAGATTTGTTCCACCTCAATACATAAGGGATTTGCATAACAAATTACAAAGGCTCTATTATCAAGGAAATAGATGTGTAGACTATTACAAGGAGATGGAGATTTCTTTGGTAAGAGCAAACATTGAGGAGAGTAATGAGGCTACAATGGCTAGATTTTTGAATGGCTTGAATAAGGACATTCAAGATGTTGTAGAGCTTCAAACCTACAACACCATGGATGAACTTATACATAGGGCTATGAAAGTGGAGCAACAATTGAAGAGAAAACAAGCCTACAAGAAGTCTTCACATGGTCATTCTTCTTGGAAGGATAAGGACACTTCCAAGAAGGAGGGTTCTTCTTCCCAACATGTTTAAAGAAAGTCTTCAAGAGGTATTACTACTTCTCCCACTCAAACTTCTTCCAATAAATCTAGTTCAATTAAATGTTTTAAATGTTTGGGTAAGGGTCATATTGCATCCCAATGTCCAAACAAAAGGACATTTTTTGTGCTACAAAATGGAGAGGTGGATAGTGATCATCTAGGAGTTCTCATAGTTCCTCCAGTGATGGTGAGAATGATTGTTTCCTTAGACCGGAAGAGGGGGATCTTTTAATGGTAAGATGCCTCATGGGAAGTTTGTGCAAAGATAGAGATGATACACAAAGAGAAAACATTTTCCATTCTAGATGCTTGGTGAGTGGAAAGGTTTGTTCTCTAATCATTGATGGAGGAAGTTGCACCAATGTTGCCAACACTAGATTAGTGGAGATGCTTGGTTTAAAAACTGCCCCTCATCCTAAACCTTATAAATTGCAATGGTTAAGTGACAATGGTGAGTTGGTGGTGGATAAGCAAGTGTTGCTTACATTCTCCATTGGCAAATACGTGGATGAGGTGCTTTGCGATATGGTTCCCATGAAAATACAATGAACGCTATTCAAATAAACCAAGAGGGGGGTGAATTGGTTTAAATCAGATATTTAAAATTTTACTTAAAACAATTTGCAGAATTTGTAAATTGGATCGTATCACTTAAAATCTTTTTAAAACCAAAACTTTTCTTCCAACCAAGATCACCCTTGTAATACAAGTAATGTCAGAAAACATGTCTTGTTGATAATTTCTTGATTACCCAAAAAGCAAATAATGAGAAATGTACAGAATTAGAATAAAAAACTCAATGATCTATACTGTTCACCTGACAACCTTGGAGGCTACATCCAGTGAATTCCAACCAACTCTTGGTTAGAGATTTCACTAAAACAAATATAATTTTTTACAAGCTATTACAACAGATCTCCCTTGTCAAACCCAGACAAAGAATCAAAATCTAAATCCTATAGATTTCTTAAGATCAAGAACCAGAGAACACTACTCTGTTTTACCCTCTAGAGAACCCTTCTCTAGAAACAGCTTTAAAGAAACTATTTGCTCTTAGGAAAATACACAAACTTTTAAACAAACAAAAAGAACTATCACAGTCTAGAGTTCAAGAAAGATATCACCTCATGATCCTTAGTATATGAATTAGATGAATGTAACCAATCAAACAGAGTTTGAATGAATGAATTGAAGAGAACATCTTTCTTGAAGACTTAGTTAAAACTTTGCTAAAAACTTCATCATCAATGAATAGTGAATCTTAAGTTTTGATGTAGAATGTTATTAACTAAGAATTAACTTTTTCTCAACTTCTAAAGCTTTGGGAGTATTGGGTATTTCACATAAATAAATTCTAAAAACTTATTAAAACAATAGACCCACAAGCTTTTTATAGAAAAACAGTTTTAACATAATGTAATCGATCAAATCGCAAGTGTAATCGATTAATACATCAGTTAATCGATTAATATGTTCTAAAGCTTTTCGGAAATCATTCGCGAACAATTTAATCGATTAATACGTGATGTAATCGATTAAAGCAGACTGTATTGAATGTGAAACAATGAATAATAATCGATTACATGATACTGGTAATTGATTAATCCAGCAAAGCTTAGAATATGAAAATAGCCTATGTAATTGATTACGATTCATGGTAATCGATAAAAGCAGCAACGCATAATTTTTATTTTACACTATGTAATCGATTACAAGAAGCCTGTAATCGATTAAACTGTTCTTCAAGGACTTTCCAGGTTTAGAACAAAGACATTTAATCGATTAAAATACTGTGTAATCGATTAAAGTAGTAAGTGTTACTTTTTCAAAAACTTAGCCATGAGAACATGAATTCTTGTAAAAACATTTAACAACTTAAGTTTATTAATCAAAGACATGTATGCATGAGGATGAGAATGCAAATACAATGAAGGATCACAAGGAAATACACTTGAGCCACTTAGACAATTACAAATGCCATCAAAATGATTAGGCATGTAAAAAGCTAAAACTCCAAGCCATCCTTGCTTTAATCTTTTTGCAGCTTCCTTTAAATCCAACATTACCATGTTAGGAGTGTCTTGGAAGTGTTTAGACATGAAAACTTGTTTGCCAATAGGGATAAATACACATTTTGCACCACAAGTAGTGTTTTTAGGTTTTGTTGTGAGTGCTAAAGGAGTCCAAGTGGACGATGGGAAAATCAAGGCTATTAGAGATTGGCTAACACCCAAAAATGCGAGTGATATGTGGAGTTTTCATGGGTTGGCTAGTTTTTATAGGAGATTTTTCAAAGAGTTTAGCACCATAGCATCTCCTTTGAATGACATTTTAAGAAAAATGTGGTATTTAAGTGGGAGAGTGAACAAGAGAATGCCTTCAATGAATTGAAGGAGAAGTTGACAAATGCACCTGTAACACCCCGTAGTACTCCGGTTGTTACTTATCTTTGATATTAGAGTCGTCAGCAGAAGACTTATTAAAAATCATTTTTAAAGGTATAGTATAAAAATCATGGCCACATTTTTTTTTTTAAAAACATTTCACAAATACTTTTTCCCAATATGTTCACATAATACGATGCTGCAATGCTAAAAAAAAAATCCAACTA
>PYAF01000479.1:10787-25456 GCA_007407185.1 Glycine tomentella | reverse complement strand
GTTAGTGACTTGTTTATTTCTCTCTGTTCTTTCATATTCTCTTGATGCTCATATATCATATGCATTTTATTATGAAGCTCTTTTCTATATTTCAATTCTGACTATTTGCTTTCTCCTTTGGGCAGTATTGATTGTGTATGGACTTGCACAATTGGCTACTTGCTTTAAGCTTTGTGCATTTGTGTCTTTCATATATTATCATTTATCAATTTGCTACTTGAGTTTAAGATGAAATTCTTTATTGATGCATTTTTGCCAGACATTGTCCTTATGTTCTTGAGGCTATCACAGCTATAGCAGAACTTGGGTCTACTGCAAAGGACATCATTTCATTGATTCCTCAGATTTGTTGATAACAAGCTGAAAGAAATTTGTGGACTCAGTAAATTATGTCATTTCTTTCTCTTCTTTAGGCAATTATGAACTCAGCAACAAAAAAGAAACTTTACCCTGTTGGCTGATGTGTTCTATAATGTTGAGTATGGAGAATGGAGTATTTATAATACTCAGTCCTCTGGGTTAACAAAAGCACTCTCCTTAGGTGGATTTTGGTTCCTTTCCATTTATTAATTAGATTTATTAGGTGGAAAGAAGAAGGAACAGCTGTTGACCTTAATTTGAGCTTGCTTTGCCTTTGGCTCCTATGTTTCTTCTATTTCAAATTTTCAACATGTATTTTAACCTCATTGGAATTATCTGTTTTGTTTCTAATAACCTTTATAATGTGATAACTCTATGCATGGAGTTACTGGCAGCTAAATACTTGATGATCAAGCTCAATAGAATACCTTATCTTGTGACATTTCTTCTGTATATTTAATTGCAGTAGATTTATTAATAATTCATTACCTTTTATCATGAAACATTTTCAATTTGCAAATTTCAGTTTAATTGTAATATATAATTGGTGTGCAAACATTTACTTTCAGACTCTGAATAGAAGTGGTAGAGCTCCATTTGATCATACTAACTCAAGTCGTTGGCTTCAAGTAAGTTATACATAGTAGCAAAATCTTTGTTTGTCTATGTGCTTTAAAGTAGTTGCTACCGTTTATCACTTTAGAGATTTTTCCTTTTTATGTTAAGCCTCTATTGATGCATCATTATTAACCTGCACTGTGTATATGCTTACATCAAATCCTTGAGAAGAAATGAAAGCTGACTGCTAGTCCAATCCTGAATAAATAAAGATTGATATTTACGGACTATTTTAATGGTTTGGTGGTATTTCTTGAATATATTGAGCTTGGCTAATAATCAGTTGCAATGTAAAATCCAATAGTTCCAAATGGATTTTCTTTTTGTGTATATTTATCTATTGTCTTGCCAGATACCAAGTCCTTTGCTACAGGATGATGTTCTTGTTTTTCTATGCATGATGATGATTTGGGAAGGATCATGCATTTTTATTGCTAATTTTCTCTTGCTTAGTATTGTTTTAGTGATGAAACTTGTGAATCCATACCTAACTTAAGCTTTTAGGAGAGTTGGCTCTTAACATGGTTTCAAAGTCTCTATAACCTGGTGCTCAATAGTTTGATCCTTGTTTACCTATTTTTCTTTCTTAAATTGAATTTCAATCTGCTTCAAGCTTCCAAGTTAAAAGGGTTTTTGCATGAAGGGGGCATACTAGAGATAAAAGCAATAATTCTTGGGTTGCAAGCTAACAATGTAGTTTTCAGGATAGTTGGTTCTGGACAGAGCTGATAGTTAATTCTGATTTAATTCCCCTTATAATGATGCATCATTATAGATGCATCATTATTAATAATTCCTAAGTTTTAATACTATGTAGTATTTATAAGGAATATCACTAACTTATTAGAGATTTGCTTCTTTTTTTTTCTTTTTAATTCTTGGTGTGTTTAAAGTCCATAGCTTAGGAACTTATTTTGCCATATCTTCTTTGTACAGCAAGTAAACCTGCTGGATATAACCCCGGACAAACACTTCCTGGCTGCAGTTGGCAATCCTCACATACAATTTATTCTTGGCTTATGCTACATTAGTTAATAACAAGTTAGAAGATGTAACAATTAATAACAATAATTGAAAAGAAACTGCCAAAGGTGAACAGAACTAAAACACCTTCCTACTAGTCCTCATCCATAGTCCGATATATAATAGTTATGTGACTCATTATATGGAAGGGGAGACTGTTCGAGTAATGTATGAGAAATGGTTTGTGGAATATAAATTTGATGTTGTCTTTGCTGGCCATGTTCATGCCTATGATCGATCTGTGAGTTCTCAATTCCTTATTATCCTTGCACTGCAATTGTTATATCCCAAGGACGAGTATTCATTGCATCTACAGGCTTTGTGCATTAATAGTGGTGTCTTTTATTCTTTATATAGTATCATGATTTTCACTCTTGATTTTGGTTTGAGATATTAGCCACTGAAGATTCTAGATGAAATTGAGTGGTACTAGGATCAACATATATTTTCTAGCAACTCATCTATTGAAAGTGCCCAAATAAAGATATATAGCAGAGTTTTATAGTTTAGTTCTCTAGTACCTAAATTATCTTTATCAGTAAAAGAAAATTCGCACAATTACATTCATAAAATATTATATATCGGGGTTGGAAACCATACTTAAATGTTTATGTAACCTCCCACTTCCTCCCATAGTTTGGTAAGTATAGAACTTGCTTGCACCATTTCTTTGCTTTCTTATTTCTTAATGTCTCTTCCTATGGTTTGATATAATATGCAATGATCAAGAAAAAGGAATTGAAAGCAATCGTTGAGACAATTATGGATCAAATTTCCTTTTATGTTGTATAATTTTGAGGAAATAAATATGTATCCTCAATTGCTTGAGGAAATGAACAAAACCCTGATAACCCCGTGTGTCTTTGTTCCAGGAACATGCATCAAATATTTCATATAATGTTGTAAATGGACTGTGCAGACCCATCAATGATCAATCTGCCCCAGTTTACATAACCATTGGAGATGGAGGAAATTTAGAAGGACTAGCTACTGCGTACATATATTAGGTTGTCATAAACTTATCTATATAACTTCAGTATTTTTATTATTGTTGTTGCTATTAATTTTGTTTAAACTTTTAGCCTTTTTAAATTAAACTGCACTAGTTAACATATGTTGTTAACTAGTTAAATTTTCTTTGCTTTCTTATCTAAAAGTTAACAATAACTAAAATATGTTGTGTTGTAGTTCCTTTGGATATTTGAATGTTGAAGTAATGGATTTAAAAACGAATAAGAAAAATTTATGGATATAAAAAATTATTTTAGGTTTGAGGTTTCCCTGCTAAAATTACTGTCTAGAAGGATATAAGAATTAAGAGGTGAGTAGTTGGAGAGACTAGAATAAATTTTTTTAGAAAATGCATGTCTCCGCTTAGCTCATATTTTCTGGCAATTGCTGATTTTACTATGGAGATTTTTGTTTGCATTTGTTCCTCCATGCCAAATTGTTTGTTTAATGTTTTTTTTTTATAATTTTTTAATAAAATAAGCAGTTTTATGTTTTTTTTTATGTTTGTCTAAATTGTTTTCTTTTAAAACAATATTTTTATGTTTTTTTTAAGAAGGAAATCCTATCTGCATCTTAAAAAGGTAAATAATCACTTGTTTTAAGTTTAAATTAGTGCTGAAGGAGTGGGAAAAGTGCTCTATAATTTAGGCAGTTTGTAGGTCCAAATTTAAACATATGGATTTCTTTGCATTTTATTATTTTGTTCAATTTGCTGGTTAATTATTTCATGGAATACATTTTTGTACCTGTGTTCTGGGGAATAAAGGGAGGGATTTGAACGCACAATCTCTCTCCTTCCCCCCCTTCTCCCTTTAACCACTAAGCCAACTTTATAAGTTATAAATAACTAGTGTTTTGTGTGAAATATAAGTGTCTGACACAACGGTTTCTAGTTTACCAGGTTTCAGATTTGTGAAACTGAAATCATTTAGATTTATAATTTGTTTGTTTTATGACTGGTTTGATCAGATGCCTCATTAATTAACAACACCATTGTTAAGTGGGCATCCGACACTTGTACCAATGAAGAAGCCGCTTATCTCACTAACGTTTTTCATATTGGTTTGTTTTTGTTGACTCATTATTTTCAGGTTCAAGTTCACCTCCTTAGGCAAAAGTGTTTAGGTTACAATTAGTTGATTTATGTAAAATTGACATTTGTAGTTCGTTGTCTATTTATGAATGATTATGATGTAGTAAATAAACTTGATGATATATGTTTAGGCTACAATTATCTTATGTTAAAATACATTTCTTATATGTCTATCTTGGATATATATGTTTACTTTTAATCTTTACCATTTTGTTCTTGTATTTTGCAAGTTTAGATTATGCTCTTTATAGTTTTGTTTTATTTTCTTTTTAGCTTTTATCACTTTATTTTATTAAAATTTCCCTATATAAAATATATGAAATATTATTACAATTTTAATTAACAAATTAAATTTAAAATATATCAAATATATCAAAAATAAATCAAATAATTTTAATCTTTACCTTGGACTTTCAAAGACGGTTGTTCACAAAAACCGTCTTCATATTCCATTTTCTAAGACGGTTGTATCAAATAACCGTCTTCGATTAGCACTTTCAAAGATGGTTTTTTGGAAAACCGTCTTTGATTCCAATCTTCAAAGACAGTTGTATCAAAAAACTGTCTTTGATTAGCACTTTCAAAGACGGTTGTATGAAAAACCGTCTTTGATCCCAATCTTCAAAGATTGTTATTTACAAAAACCGTCTTCATTTTGGATTTTCTAAGACGGTTGTATCAAAAACCGTCTTTGAAAGCTAGAATCAAAGACGGTTCTTGTCTAGAACCGTCTTTGAAAGTATATATGAAAAACAAATTTCGAAGATTCAAAGACGGTTGTATCAAAGAACCGTCTTTGATTATAGTTTTCAAAGACGGTTCTGAAGAAAAAACGTCTTTGATTCTCATATTTAAAGACCGTTGTGGACTAAAACCGTCTTTAAAAACATTCAAAGACGGTTATTTGTTGTAACCGTCATTGTATCATACTTTCGAAGACGGTTGTTTCTAACAATCGTCTTTGAAAGTACCAATTTTTTATTTTTTAAAAAGAATAATTTATAAACGACGACGGTTGTTTCCAAGAATCGTCGTTAAAAATAGGAAACAAAGACGATTTAAAACCCGTCGTTGAAAATGTTTTTTTTAACGACGCTGTTTTTAAAGACGGTCGATGAACCGTCGTTGAATGCCTAAAATAACCGTCGTTAAAGACCCTGTTTGTAGTAGTGAGTTTATAATTAAATGAAACTTTACATATTGAAGATATATAATTTATGTATATAAACTGAAAAATTATCATGTAAAGCGATTTGAACTTAAAGTTAACAAGAAAATCATTTAATTATAGGTATTAAAAATTAGAAATATCATAAAATATATTATAGTATTTTCAGTTATGTTAAAATGGTACTTGAACAAAATAAAATGGTATTTCTTTAACTACTTAAGAATAATCATAAAGTCTGCAACAACAACAAAAAATAATCATGAAGCAAAACAATAAATTTAAAAATGAATAAATTTGATTTCATATGTCCACAGTCTGAGATGATACTAATGTAGAATGATAAAAGTGCTTAAGAATTCGGAGTTAATTCTCATCTCCTGTTTTATGTATAATTTTACATTTACATTTAAAATTTAAATATATAACCTAATTAATTTAGTGTATAATATAAAAACATAATAATATCATTTAGTTTCCCCAAAATATTAAAGAGCCCTTCGTAATATATGTAGGAAAATAAAATAAGAATCAAAATAAATTTCTATTTTTGTTCTTAAAAAAATCAATACTGTCATAATTTATTGTTACTAAAGAATTTTTCATTGATTAAGTCCATCAATTATACTGTCAAATTAGGTTTCTCTTACATTTGGAGAAAATTAGAAAAATGAGTGTCACACAGTGATATTATGAATTAATGCCTAGCTAGTTGTTGAAGCAAAAGATTGTTGCTAGGAAATGGTGTGGTAAAGTTTGGATGTCCAATCAGGTCCATCCCCTTTTAGCTGAAAATAACTTACTGGAAAAGATATACTATCTGATGTCCAATTAGGTCCATTCCTATTATTATTGTTCTGCCAATGCCTCATTATGATCTGTGGACTATGTTTGTTGAACCCTTCACTACTACAAGGAACACTTTTAACGACGGTTGTTTTAGGCATTCAATGACGGTTCAAGAACCGTCTTCAAATCCAGCGTTGTTGAAAAAAAACTATTCAACAACTGTTATTGAACCGTCTTTGTTTCTACTTTTAACGACGGTTCTTTAAAACAACTGACATCGTTTATATTAATTTTTATTTTTTTTTAAAAAATATCATACATTCAAAGACGGTTGTGTCTGATAACCGTCTTTGAAAGTATGATACGAAGACGGTTATTCCTTACAACCGTCTTTGAATGTAGCGTCAGATTTTTAAAGACAGTACTTCTTGACAACCATCTTCGAAAGTTGAATACGAAGACGGTTATTGCTGACAACCGTCTTTGAAAATGAGAATCAAAGACGGTTTTTTTTAACAACCGTCTTTGAATGTATCAACTTTTTTTTCACATACTTTCAAAGACGATTTTTGATAACAACCGTCTTTGAAAGTAAGAATAAAAGACGGTTTTCCAAACAACCGTCTTTGAATCTAACACTTTTTCTTTTCATAGCCTTCCAAAGACGTTTTTTGAGAACAATTGTTGAGATACGAAGACGGTTTTAAAGAGAAACCGTCTTTGAAAATGAGATACTAAGACGGTTTTAAGGAACAACCGTCTTTGAAAATGAGATACCAAGACGGTTTTATAGAACAACAGTCTTTGAAAATGAGATACGAAGACGGTTTTGAAGAGAAACCGTCTTTGAAAATGAGATACGAAGACGATTTTGAAGAAGAACCATCTTTGAAAGTGAGAATCAAAGACGGTTTTTAATCGTCGTTAAATGGCTGTTTTTTTTAAAACCCTAAGATTCAATTATTTGATAAATTATGCCTATAAATTTAATTTATTAATTAAAAATTATATTCAATAATAAATTTTTTACCTAAAACACAAATACAAGTAAAATGTCCAACAACAAACATATTTTGCCAAGTTATTTCGTATATATATGTAAAGTTATTCATAAAATGTATGTCGAAATGTGAAAATACAATACACAAATAATTTTTACATAGTTGTAGCAATATTTCTCCTTTCCATATAATCAAGGCCAATAGTGTGTGTTGCAAATCCCATATGTCATCCCAAATAAGTGGTCCATTATTAATTTCTTCTGCCAAATTAACCTGTACAATAACAGACAAATTGAATGCAAAATATTTTCAATGTATGACATTACCTCAATGCCACTTGAAATGTCACTTCCACTAACCAACCTAAATCTTAACAATCAATCAGCTAATACAATCAAATAACATGCTATATATCACTTACAATCAGCTAAACATATATGAATACATGAAGTTCATGAGATGGCTAAATGTTGTGTTTATTCCATGATCACAATACCATATTTATAAAATATAAACGTTATGCTAGGTCCCCACAAAGATTCTGTGAAAATGTTAGCAAGCTGATCTTTAGCCGTGTGATTCATGTATCCAGCTGGCAAGACAAGGCTTTGTTGTTGCTGTTGTTGTCTGATCTTTAGAGCAGACAGAGGAAATCTTGATGAGTTTCCTAATTCCACAAAGCTTAATGCAATGTTTTCATTTATTTGTTACAATGAGATTAAGTTGAAACTTTCATACTTATTTATGCAAGCTCTATATCATATCATTTCTATTCATTTATTGTATACACATGTTAAAAACTAATTTTCATCTGTTAAAACTAATATGCATGATTGATTTTATAAAATACTCAAAATCATATATACTATATATGTATGATTAAGATGATGAATGGATTTAAGTAGTTAAAACGAGGTCCTAAATTCAAACTTCATTATTGCTATTTTACATGGAATAAAGTTTAAAATTAACATAACCTCATGAAAAGAAATATTAAATCTTTGAAAAAGTAATGGTATTTCACGTGCAAATCCTTAGAAAAAGGAACACTTTCTCTTGAAAATAGCCTTTGATTAATTAGGGGGATATTAGACAAAAATTTATATAAAAAAATAGGAGGACACCGAACATGTGTCATTGAAGCATATTATTCATATTCAATTCCTGATGATGATAAATTCTAGAACTGGTTTTACGTGGGTTTGGAATTCCATGGAAGTCATTAGATAGGGAACATACCAGGTATTAAGAATATATATGAACAAACTGCATTCTCTCTCAATTTTTAAAAAATGCATTGTATCCTATTATTCTTATTTTTAAAGAGGTTCTGAGGAGTACATTTTGGATCCAATAGCCTAAATGATGCAACCTTCTCTCTTTGTGTCTCTCTTTCACTCACTGACTTAACAGGATATTACACAAGCAATTAATCACAATTTTTATTTTGATAGAGTATAAAAATTTTATAGCCATATTCATTAGAGAACACACAATGAAATTGGATAGGTAAGAGACAAACATCATGAAAGAAAATTCCATAGTGTCAACAACATGGGTTAAATTGATAATCCTAAACCCGTATCAGGAATGTCATGTATCAATAAAAGGGGCTCAAAAACAACTTTCAAGCAAGTATCTTGACTATAAAAAATCTTAAAACAATTCCCTTCCCTAATCTATATCTAAAAGTATTGTGCTGCGAGTAACAGATATATGAAGCAGAAGTATGCACATAAACATGATTCTTCTCCAGCAATATGCATCTTAAAACAGAGAACTATTGAGGAACTAAATCAAGTAGCTGAAACAGAGACATGCCTCGTAAGCCATCGGCATCAGATGACAGAAGGCTTGCAGTAATGATCTCCTTCTCAAATGGACGAAACATAATGAAATTGAACACAAGCTGCCAGAAATATTAGAATTTAGTTAATGCTTAGAAACAATCACATACATTATCAATTCGTCAGTTGTGCAATCAAACCAAATACAGTGATTTAGGCTCTGTTTGGATAAAGTTTTCAATAGGCACTTATAACAGAAGAAAATAAAAAGTATAATGAAGTATCAAACTTCTTCCATAACTCAAAAGTCAACTTATGCACCTTAACTTATGGAGAAGATACATGAGAGAAATCCTATAAAAGTTGAACTGCATTCCTTATTTTAACTTCTATAAAAGTTTTTTTTTGTTTTATTTTCTTCTATAATTATTTAGTGAGAAGTTTATGCAAACATGACCTTAATACAACCATTTTGCAGGTTCCAATATACTGAAAATAACTTATTATCAGCCAATACTGTATCAATATTTTTGTGCCCATTAATCCAAATTTAAGGATTAAAGCTTAGGGTGGCCATCTCTAACAAGTTGTAAGAAAAAATTAAATTAAATTAGAGAAACAAAAAAGAGAGAAGCAAAAAATGAAAGAGGTACAAGCATGGACATATCAGGTAAGGCCAGCAATATCAGAATTCAAAAGCAAGCTAAGAATTCAAATGGAGCATGTATAACTTACTATATCGTCATTATTAGAACAAGGCTGCGACACTAAAATGCTCAACCTCAACACAGCCAAAATAGTTATATAGCTCAACGTAAAAGGCTAGCATGACGTGTTTATAAGTAAGTTTAACCTCCATCATGACACAACAAATCCATATAAGCTCAACCCAAACCTATGTATTATAGATTCTGCTCTATAATGCAATGAAATAAGGAAAATGATAGACAAATTTTGTTATGATAAAAGTTAAAATGCAGCATATAACTTCTCATTTTGATGTATGGCTTGCTCAAAACATGCTTTGTACACTGAATCTGCAGGACATCTATTGCCAATAGCATGAATTCCTGTAGTTATAAGGACTTGATTTAGTCCTTTTGGTGGAAAACTAAAATATGTAACTGCACAAAATCCACCGTAGGTCAACCATAATTAAAAATGAACAGAAAAAGAGTAAGCAACAATGGAATTCCAAGGCTATATTGGTTTCCAAGTACAAAGGCATTCTAACCAAAAGCTCCTAAATAAATAAATAAAGCATTAGACAATGCCTACAACAACAATGTGTGATGTACAAAACTAACCATAAGCACTCACCATGACAGCAACATATAAACATGTAGCAAATTTGTTTACATAAATCACAGATAACAGCCTCGCGTGAGTACAAACCAGTACTCTTTTTTTGCGAAATAATATCAGTTACTTAACTAACCTTAATCTGGCGCATTAGCTTTTGTGGCTTTCCATTGACATGCATAGCCTTCAAGGCAGATATTACAGAGACAATTCCTAATGATCCATCATTACATAGAGCCACTTAGAAATTGTAATCAATTCAATTATGTAATTAAAATAAGTGTCTAAAAATTGTTTATGATACATTCAAGAAAGATCAGAACTGGAGCCAAATTACAAGGTCAATGGACAGGTTGCATGTAGCTATAAAGTTCATTTAGATTCAATATGAAATTTCTTTTGTAATTATTGGCTACCAATGAATTAGAAATAGTCCTTTCTTTTTTTTACCTTCCTACGGAAAGTTGGAACAGGGGGGTAACGTTAGAATGCATTAGGTAAGATCACAAATAAATGCATCAAAGAAAAAAAAGGAGTAACATAAATTGAGTCATTAAGGAATAAATGGTAGTATAGAATCACATCTATAATTGTTTAGCCAAGTAAGAAGAAGATCAATAGAAGCCCCAATAAGAAAGTTAATCATATATGGTAGAAGAAAACCAAGAAAAAAAAATATTAAGTAACACCATTACAAAAGAATCAGATCTAAATATCCACTTTGAGGACCTGGTTTTCAACAAAACTATTTTTTGCCAACATTATTATTACTCTTTTGTTTTGGTGAGTATAGAATGAACTTCTACCAACATTAAGTTACAAAGAGGATTACTTTTTTTCACTACATCCAATGTCAATTTAAAAAATCATAGAGATATTAGACTAAAATAAGTTGTTAACCTAAAGAAATAATAGAAGCTGGTGCTAACAAGGATGAAAACCATAAGTGAAATCAAAAACTTATTTGTTGAATCACAGTTCCATCCTTGGAAAATAAATATAGTTGTCCACTTGAGGTGACAACTTATAAATAAGATTTTTGTGCCATAATTAGAGTTCAGCTGCTCGAACACTTCCTTTATTGGAATTCGTTCCTGGGGACAAGGTTAATTTTAACGGTTGTTATTTCCTCATAATCATTTACATTGATTGGATCAGACTTGTTGAAGTTAGACGCTAACAAAGAAATAGAGAGAGGAAAAGATAGGATGGAATGGATTGATTGCACAGAACTTGATGTTAAGACTCTTCCTGACAAGTCATTACTCCTCAGAGTAAATATATCAAAGATTTGTTGCAGAAAACTGTGGCAGAAGCTCAACCTATTTCATCTCCTATGGCTTCCAACTACAAACTTACTAAAACAAGCTCGGATCTTTTTTCTGATCCTACTTTATAACGGTCCGTAGTGGGTGCCTTACAATACTTGACTATCACTAGACCTGAGATCAGCTACTCAGTGAACAAAGTTTTTCAGTTTATGGCCAATCCTTTAGATTCTCATTGGATTGCAGTTAAAAGAATCCTAAGATACTTGAAAGGTATAGTGCTGCATGGTCTTCATCTTCGACCTGCTGTTTTGGGGAAACTATATCCTTTTTGTGCCCTATGTGATGCAGATTAGGCTTCTAATATTGAAGACAGAAGATCCACATTCAGCTATCTACTTTGGTCCTAATCTCATTTCTTGGTGGTCCTGAAAGCAGCAAGTTGTTGCAAGGTATAGTACAAAGACAGAATATCGAAGTTTGGCTCAGACTACTGCTGAAATATCTTGGATTCAGACACTTTTAACCGAGTTAAAAGTTCCTTTCAGCATTCCCATTGTCTTCTGTGACAATCAAAGTGCAGTTGTTACTAAGTTGTAACTCAAAGTTTAGTGGCTAATAATCATTTTCACTTCTTCTTTCTAGAGTTTTTCCCTCTCAAAATATCTTCTATTATGATCTGTTAGAACTCTTTTAGAACTGAAGGTTACAGTTTATATATATAGACTAGACAATTAGTTATGAAAGCTGCCAGCAGAAGTGAAGGATTAATCCTGGGTAAGTGAATACCAGATTTAGATCTGGTTTGCATAGGGTGAATATTGGATGATCTAGGAGGAGGAGAGGAGTTAGTGGTTGAGGATGAGGATTCTGTATTTGGGACAATAGGTTGATTTGTATGTTCAGAATTAGAGGATTGAACAAAAATAGACTGTGGTAAGTCTGACTGAACAGAATTTGAGAGTTGAACAGGATCAGATTGAGGTAGGTCAGAATCTGACTGAACAGAAGGAATAGGAGACGAATAGGAGATTGAACAGGAGTAGCAGATTGAGACGAGGAAGAAGAACTGCCAACAGATGTTTGTGTGTGCAAAGGAGACACAGGGGGCTGATTAGTAGCAATGATAGGAATTGAGGGGAAATTAAAACTAGTAGGGGATGAAGAAGGGTGACTAAGTGAAGGAGATGACTCAAAGAAGTCAGCACGTGGAAACTTAAACTCATTAAAAAAAACATCTTTAGAAATATAAATTCTGCCAGAAGGAGACAAACATTTATGTCCCTTATGAGAGGTAGAATATCCCAAGAAAAGACACTCATGAGATCTAAAATCCAATTTATGATTGTTGTAAGGTCTAAGTAAAGGCAAACAAGCACAGCCAAAAGTTTTGGGAAGGGTATCGTCAGGAAATTGTTTGAAAAGCACATGGTAGGGAACTGAAAAATTTAAGGATGATGTAGGAAGTTTGTTTATTAAATAAACAAGAGCAGCGAATGCAAAATTTTTGTGGTAAGGAAGCAGGATGTAACAAGTGAGACCAAGTTCCACAATACGTCTATGTTTTCTCTCAACAACACCATTTTGATGATAGGTGTGAGGACAAATAAGTTTGTGTTTAGTGCCACAGCTGGCCAAAAAAGGTACTAAGGGTGTAAATCCCCCTCCCCAATCAGTTTGAAGGTTTTTAATTTTTGAATTGAATTGAAACTCTGTCATTTCTTTAAACTTTTGAAAGACAGTAAAAGTTTCAGCTTTACTTTTAAGTAGATACATCCAAGTAAACCTGGAAAAGGCATCAACAAAAGTGATATAATAGAGAAAACCATTAGTGGAAGTAACATGAGCTGCTCCCCAAAGATCACTATAGACTAACTCTAAGGGAAAAGAATAAATAAATTCAGATGGAGATGAAGAAAGTCTATGAGACTTACCTACAGCACAAGCAGAGCAAAAATCAACCATGGTTTTATTAGAAATGGGTATTTTACAATGCTGTAAAACAATTTGTAAAACATGATGATTTGGATGACCAAGTTTATCATGCAAAAGAGAACTGATCCTATTACATGGATTTACAATGGACTTTTTATACAATCTTATTACGTGGATTTACAATGGAGTTTGTAGAGCTAGAAAAACAACAAATAGCAAAACCAGATGAAGGATATGGTGAAACTGAATGTTGGAGAAACTGTAGAGACCATCAAGACCAACAGTGCCTTGAAGTAAGACCTCATTGGTAAACTGAGATTTCACAACACAATAATTAGAGTGAAATTCAAAGAAAACTAAACTATCCCTAGCAAATTGACTAACATTAATGAGAATTTTAGTGATGCAAGGCATGTTAAAAGACGATTAAGAGACAAAGACACTTTGGAATTGTAAGGGGAAATGAAGGAAGAAGAATACAAGGAAGTAATCTTCAGACCTTGACCATTGCCAATGAAGATCTGATCAGGACCTTCAAAAGGTTCTATCTGATGAATGTTCTGAGATTCTACAGTAAAAGAAAAGAAGCCCCTGAATCAAGAATCTAATAAGCAGAATTTGAGTTTGATTGAGAAGAAGCATTATTAAAATAGCACTAGGAGTAGACTGATTGCTAGTGCTTGCAGATCTATAGTTATTGTTCACCCGAACATTAGCAGGATGATTATCACCATTCTGCTAGCCAGAATTAGAATTACTTTGCCAATAACCAGAATTCTGAGATGGACTTGCATAGTTTTAAGAAGTAGGATCATGAAGCACCAAAGTGGAATTTGGTGGATAATGTTGGTCGTATCGATAATGACAGACTGAGGCAGTGTGACCATACTTCAGGCAGACTTGGCACTGAAAGTTAGCCAACCGACCACGACCACGACCCTGCCCTCCTCCATCGGTGCCGTCGCATCAGCCACCACCGCGGTTGTTAAAACCACCACCACGAGAATTGCTAAAACCACCACCACAAGAGGCTTATTTTTATCTTAAAACTTTTCATACTAAGTTACTAACAAAGGCTTACAATAGGCTAGTTTCTATAGGATGATGAAAGACAAAGTTGTTGGATATTTGTTGAACCCTTTATGCATAAAACGATTTATAAAGTTTTGATGATAACAAATAATGAATGTCACATTATTAGATTAATTGCAATGATAATAATTATTTGATATTTTGAAGTTACTAATATTTTGGATTTGATATTTTGAAGTTATTGATATTTTGAATTTATGAAGATCAGCATAATTGATAAGA
>PYAF01000479.1:0-10687 GCA_007407185.1 Glycine tomentella | reverse complement strand
CATAGTGGAGTTGTCCATTGGATTGGTTATCCAATTTGGACGTCGTGGTTTTTTTTCCCAATTGGGTTTTCCACGTAAAATTGATTGTGTTATCTTTATCTTTTATCTTCATATTATTGTTTTGAATTTGATTTTAAATTGCGAATTATTCTATAAACTCAATTCACCCCCCCCTCTTGAGTTCATCTGGGGCCAACAAAAGTAACCAAGGTATGGTCAGCACAAAATACAAGTCAAAGATTTTCATACACCAATCCCTTTGTTCAGCACCGACAACCCCAATCCCACCAAGCCCCGACCAAACACATCACACCTACCTGTCTTACCCTGTCCCAACACATTATAAAAGGAAAAAAAGAAGAGTAATGTCCCAAATATCGTACTAGTGGCAGCATTAAACACGAGGTTGAGGGAGGCCACCACGGACACCGGAGGGAGTGTCGGAGATGGCAA
Organism: Glycine tomentella; assembly: GCA_007407185.1. Taxonomy (NCBI): domain Eukaryota; kingdom Viridiplantae; phylum Streptophyta; class Magnoliopsida; order Fabales; family Fabaceae; genus Glycine; species Glycine tomentella. The sequence goes on along the minus strand of PYAF01000479.1, from coordinate 10,234 downwards.
CTAAAGAGATGGAGGAGTTAGGAACGAAGGTGAGGTCATTAGAAGTTCTCTCATCATTTAGAGAAGCTATATGAGAGCTTGTACAAATTAGCTAATGCATAAGTTAATTATAGCTTATGAAGAAGCTCATTTTATTTCTTTCTTCTTATTTTCTTATCTTAGAAGTGCTTCTAGATAAGCATATTCAAAAAAGACCCCATGTTGCATTAGTGGAATCTAATAAGGGATGCAACAAGAGACTATTCTCATATTCAATTCTCAAGCTTATGAATAATGATCCTAAATTTCCAAAAGCCATGAGAGATGAACCTAAGGACTTGTTTGCTTCCATGTTGTAATGGAGAAACACAAATCCCAAATTCCCAATGCACATTTTAACAAAGTAGCTATTTTTCAAATCCAATAAAACAGAGTTAACATCTTTTACAAACAGGCCTAAATCTCCAAGGGCCATAAAAGTTCAATGACATATCCTCTAAACTCTAAAGGTCACCTCCCTATTTAAACAACACAAATTTTCTAAATTGTGACAATACAAAGATACATTAACAGTAACCTTAAAAATGTTTTTAGTCCTTACAAAGTTCATTAATTCACCATTTTCTGGTTTTGGTCCGTACAATTTCAAAAACTTTAACTTAATCCTTAAAAGTCATACTTCATCATAAATCTCAGCCTCCAGATACTATGTTGTTCAAGAATGGACACTATCTTCTTACATGGACCTTATTTTATGGCACTGGACTGGATACACTTTATCTGAAGTGGAGTATGTTGCGGTGAGTGATGTAGGAACCAAATTAGAATAAGATCAATATTATCAGAACCAAAAGTTTCTAAGCCAATATTATTGGACAACAAACACACCAATTGTACCCAATATTATTTTAATTATGCTTCTTTAATCATGGATATAACCAAACATAATCCATAAATCCATTAAAAATAAGCAAGTTTACACTTACACAAAAAATATTCAAGCTTTCATACAAATAACTTGTCAAAACACACCTCAAAAAAATGTGAATAATCGTATTTGAACAATTTTCTTTTATAAGTCTTTGTACCATAAATAGATAACAGAAACTGATCTAGATGTTAAACCCTAAACTTACAACAACTCCTGGATGCTACTCAATGAACTGACCCCTTAATTGTAGCTTTCAATTATATCCTCTAGTCTTAAATATAAGAAAATTTCAGAATTTGAGGCATTCGTTCTATTTGACTTCATATTTTGACCCTACCAACAACTCTATGTTTTTAGGCATTCGTTCTGTTAATAGTAAATTCAGTATTTTGTCAAGTTGTTTAGTGTGAAAATTAATGGCCAGCTTATGAAGTTATATGAAATAGATAGAACAGAGTTATATATAATGTAGCTTGAAGTATTTCTATTTGACTTTATATTTTGACTCTGCAATTTCAGTTCATTAATTTCTTTTCCCTTTTGGTTCTTTTAAAAAATATCCTTAATTCATGGACTTTTATTACCTAGAAAAGTTAACAACATCAGCCAGAGTTGTGTATTTTTCCCATTTTGGGTATTAGAAAGCTGATTAAACTGAAGGCATGCTAGTGTTAAGGGAGACATTTCAACATTTTTTTACTTCCTTTTCTCCTGATTTTCCATTTTTTTTCCCCTTGTAGCTGGTAAATCACAGACTTTCTAGTTCATCCCTTAAGAATATGGGGAATCAAGTTCAAAGATTTTTTGAACTTCCGTTACAAGAGAAGAAGAGATGGGCACAGAGACCAGGAAGTCTTGAAGGCTATGGCCAAGCATTTGTGACCTCCGAGGACCAAAAGCTGGACTGGAATGACATGATGTTCCTGAAATGCCTCCCAATTTAGAACCGAAATTTGGATATGTGGCCACAAAACCCTCCTGAATTTAGGTACATGAATACTAAATAGCTAAACTAAAGAGCATAATGATGCCAATAAGTGTTAGAATATGGATAAATCAAATAAGGCATTGCCTTGGTACAACTAATCAGTTTATGTCATGATTTGTTCAGGAACACTTTTACTTAGAACAAGGTTGGCATTTAGCTTATTCTATATAGTATCTTCACATTAATATAATGTGCTAGAGAGGATCCATTGAATATTTTACCTATCTCCTTTCTCTTATTATTCCTCTCATATTTGTAAGGATGTCCTTTTGCATTTGGTTATCAGGGAAACATAGAGAGATATTCTAAAGGCAAGACGAGGCCCCTTTTGAGCTGTGTGAACTAAAGTTACCACAACAGGCCAAACGAGGCAAACCTGTCAGTATTCAAAGGAAAGTTAATTATGGAGGTATGAACAGGGGAAACTTAAGAAGGTATGTGGAAATTGAATTTTCCTAGTACCAACCCCCTTTTGAGCTGTGTGAACTAAAGTTACCAAAACTGTCATGTTACCCTTTTGAATAATCAGATAGCTATTGCCTATTTCTTTTTGAATAATGATCTTGATTCTAGATAATGAAATGATAAAGTGTTTAAGGTTGAAAATTAGCTTCCAAATGAACATATAGAAGGATGTTATCGAAGCTTTGCTTTTCAAGTCTACAGATTTGGCATGAAACCATAAAACTTAAGCTAGCACATCGTGTCCCATACCCTAACACATTGGCAGAGAATAAATTTCCAACACTGCACAAAAAAATTAAACAATTCTACATTTGCTTGGTTTCAATGTGAACAACAATAGAGCCAAGCTTTCCTCCCAAACAATGTCTCATTTAAAGATCAATTTTTAAACAGTAGAGGTCCTTAGTGCTCTAAATGATGTGGCACGACACTATGACAGTGGCATAGGATTGGCCTCATGTCGAACTGGAATATGGTATGCGCCAAACTCAAGTGCTCTGAATGTTTTGATTACATTTTTTATTCATAAGGCATATACTTAAGACATTGAGTAGGCTTAGCAGATTTGTAGAACACATTGCACTGCTTTATGACAATAATTGAAATTTTAAACATTTCAATAGACATTAATAAAAAAATCTCTTAATCAAGATTTCAACATTTGAGCCAACAATAAAACGTGCACAACATAGATTGGAAAAAGAAAAATAAAAGGGTATATACCAGGCAGGTTTGTTATGGCATTTGTCGAAATCAATATTGAAGAAACACCATTTACTGCACCACACACGTCTTATCCTAAAAGCAGTTTACCAAAGCTTTCCTTCATGAAGTTAGCTTCTGCAATAAAAGCATAACAATTTTTTTTTTAGCAATTTGTGTTTATTGTTAATATAAAATAACTCAATAGCATACTGTACATTAGGATCATGATTCTCTAAAGTAAAATATTCAATTTAGAGGGTTAAGTAACTAATATTAGTTAAGAAAAGCAAGAGTCCATGTTAGGTGCACATGTGTAACAAATCATTCATATATTGGAATATTAACAGCTGATTTCTCATACATGACTAAGATTAGGAGCCAAATCCCAACTCAATGTCAAACAATACGAAACCAACCAACAATCAACAGAGGAGTGGCAAAAGAAGGGGGTGTTAACTAATTACCTGTTATGGGCACTGTGGCTTCAGAAACATAACACGAGAACCGTTTAAAGACTGTGAAAGAAGAAGATAAGGGGAGGCCAAGTAATCGGTTAGAGAAGAATGGTTGAAAAGATGAGGTCTTTGGAAGAGTGGTGTTCTTGGCTGAAGTCGACGGATGACCAACTATAGAACATCGGAAGAGATGATTTTCAGAAGCCGGCTGGTACGATGGTGTGGGTGGGCAATGAGAAAGAAAAGTTAAGGTTTTAAAATAGGAACATTCAAATACTTCCAGTTTAATGAAATTCGTCTTTGAAATGTTGAAGACAACGACGATTATGAAAAAACCGTATTTTAATTAATATATTCTAAGACGGTTATATTATAATCGTCCTCGTTATATGCTGGTTAGTCTATCACAACTGCATATTATTACAAAATTGCCACCGCGTCATGAAAGATGACGGTTGTTCAATGACCAACGTGGATAGTGTGTCGTTAAATGCAATATTTGTAGTAGTGCTTGTCCTATGCAAAGACATTTAGCTGAAAATCAATTTTCTTTTGTAATCACAGGCTCTTGAATTGCATAATACAGCATATCTGGGACGTCATGTTGGAGTTTTTATAGCTAAAGGAAAGGGTGAATATACCTCCAATAAAAGGTAATGTACATATATAATGAAACTGTGCAATTGCTTGCCTCCGGTCACTGTTTGTTGACAAAAATACCACTTACTATAACTAATGTACATTTCTTATAAAACATGTTCATTTGGAATTGGAGAATATTTTTATTTTTCCTATTCAATTTTTTTTTATTTTATTTTTTGAATTTTAGTTATGTACAACATTATTAGGGTTCTTGGGTAAGCTTTGCATAGATGAAAGAGAGAATGAGTAGAGAGAAAGAAAGAGACATGTCAGAAAACTGTAATTGGACACCCTTCAATGTGTAGTGATCCTCATATTTATATAACTAGGTGAAAACAGTAGTGCATAAGAACATGTCTAGAAACCGGGGGACATAATCTCCTCATAAATGTTGACAGACTAATTATAGAAAGAATGTAGGGGAGATCTCTAAAATTAATAAAAGAATCTGCTCTTAGCTGTTACAAGGAAAACAAAATCAAAGGATTCTGTCTATTGCTGCAAATCAGGAATCAATCACCTTAAAATCAGGAATTAATCACCAAAAGTGTTGTGAAATAAGTTCATGTCAAATTTGTATAACTCATGAAATGGTATATTGTTCTAACCAGCTCATAGGTTGCAACTTCTATACTACTTGTTAACCTGGTCATTTCTTGTAAAGCCATTCTCTTTGTCTGTGCCTAATGCAAAATTGCCAAGCCTCATCTCAGTAGGTGCTATTGGCTAAATGCATCATTTGACCCTATGTCTTTGCATTCCAATTAGTTGTGAATCTTGTGATGGAGGTTTGACATTGATATTTCTAGGCTTTCTTAGTGCCTGTGTCTCTATGCCTCATCATTTCTGTGTTATGGTTCAATAAGCCCTGTTCAGTGGGAAGACATTGAGTTGACAATCAATTTGTTTTTTTATCACAGGCTCTTGAGTTGCATAATAAAACTTGTGTGTCCCTAGAATTTGACTTGTTGTGGTTTACTAGTGTTGGGAAATAATCTATCACATTTTCCATATTCTTCTTTGCATTTTGTTTGTAAATTCTAATTGGCATTTTACCACAGTTGGAGAGAGTGGAACATCACCTCTGTGAAGAATATGCTCAATTTTTGTGCACTGGAACTGGAACAATTTGGGTTAGTTTCCTCACTTTTAACACTTGGATTTTGTAGTTTACTTGTATTTATTGTATTGTATGCTTGGATGTGTATATATATATATATTACTAGAGGCAAATTTTATTTCTAAATAAAGCATTTTACGAATAAAAAAAATCAAAAATAAAAAATAAGAACGAAAAAAATAACCCTATTGGAAGGCATAAAAAACACAAACAAACAAAGACAGTTGTCACTGTAACCATCTTAGAATGTATACCTACTAAGACGGTTATAGCTACTAACCGTCTTAGAAAGAAACTAAAAAAAATTACCACAGAATCTAAGACGGTTATGTAGATAACTGTCTTAGAATTGGGAAATATACTAAGACAGTTACAGTAGATAACCGTCTTAGAAAACACTTCATATAAAAAACTAAAAAAGAATCTAAGACGGATATTTGTTGAAACTGTCTTAGAATGTTTTCATTCTAAGACGGTTGAGTCACATAATCATCTTAGAAAGTACTTGTAAGAAAAAAACCATTTAAGACGGTCCGACAATCGTCTTCGTATGTCCCACTTTCAACATCACCCAATACAAAGACAGGTCATGAACTGTCTTTAAATGGGTCCAATAACCGTCTTAAAAAGCTTTTTATGTAGTAGTGGGAGCTATGTGATTTATCAGCAAACAAAATGCATGTTGATATTGCTGTGCTAAAACAGATATCTTTGTTCTACAAATCAAGTGAAAATAATGAAAATCTCAGGCCCTAAGGGATCTCTGTTTCATGCAATATCCCATGAAGGTGATTTAACAGAATCTCTTGCTGGAGCTTTAGCTGATGAATATTTGCACAAGGATTCTCCTGTAAATGGTTCTGAGAATGTAAGTAAACAACCTTCACGACCTCTTATGCTTGTGTTGCACCATTTGGAAAAGGTTAGCCTTCCACGGTTGGTTGATGGAAAAACTTATGGGTCATGGCTCTTAATTGGAAATGGTGATGGAAATGAGTTAAGATCTCAACGAAAGGCTGCTAGCTAGAACTGGACTTTGGTAACAAATTTTTGTAGATTGAACCAGCTTCCGTTAAGTACTAAGTACCTTTCTGTATTAGCTAGAGACAATGACTGGGTATGTTTCTACTTTTGTTTCTTTTATTAACTACTCAAATTATAATCTTATTATTGTTTTTGGCTTCTGTCAGATTGAATTTTTGTCTGAAGCTCATGTTGGAGGATATTCATTTGATACAGTAGTCCAAGTGGTGAGTTCTGTTCCTTATCTTAACTCATCATAAAATATAAATCATATATATGATATGCTAAAGTGAAATTGTTTCACTTTGAATTTATTTGTGATTGTGAATGCTAGGCATCAAAGGAATTTAGTGATTCGCGTCTCCGACTTCATATGTTAACAGTTTTGAGAGGAACACAGTCAAAGAAAAAGGCAAGCACTGTATTGTTCTTGGATACACTGGAGAAAGGCAGTGAAACAACCTTTCCTGATGAAAACATGGGTGTTCCAGTTGAACTCTTCCAACTATTAGGAGAGTGTCAAAAGCAAAAATGTCCTGGAGAGGCTCTCTTGAGGAAAGCAAAAGAGTTGTCCTGGTCAATATTGGCAATGGTTGCTTCATGTTTCCTTGATGTCTCTCCATTGTCATGTCTAACAGTTTGGTTGGAAATTAATGCAGCAAGGTGACTGGGACTCTATATAACAGTAATGACAATTTCATAATTGTGTTCTGGTTATGTTTTATATATTTCTATTTAGCCATTTCTGATGTGAAGAGCTTGCAGTTTTGTGTGATTTAATTTATGTTGAGCTTGATAGTGAACCTGGTTATGTTATATATATATATATATATATATATATATATATATATATATATGTGTATATATTTATATATAGGAATTTCTGATGTTAAAAGCTTGGAGTTTTGTGTGATTTAATTATGTTGAGTTTGAGTTTAAAAGTAGTCTATATTACAGTAGGCAAAATTTGCCTGTCTTTTTATCTATATTTTAGGATAAAGTAACAGCTTGAATGAAATTGAATCTTACAAACAGTAGGAGTTATTCTTTTTATGTATATTAAATTATAAAAATCTATTTATTTATAGGTCGTCTATTAATTAATATAAAAGATATAGAATATCTATTTGTCCACTGTTGAATTAAAATTTCGATCATGAATATCATGGAATTTTACATTCTTCTAAATTTTTTTATATTGCATCAGCAAATGTGAAAACTAGCATTCAAATTCAATATATTTAGTTTTTCATGCTTATTGGTGTCCAATTTTTTAAAAAAAATTGGTAAGACAAAAGCAACATATTCTATCCAACTCCACGTAGTAGAAAATACTTGGTTCTTGTATTTGTATAATTCAATAATTGGACTGAAAATTCACATTATATGATGAATTGTTAAAGGTGTAAGCGTTTTGTGTCTTATACCTGTGTTAACTGATCCACATGCACTCAAACATGTGCATAGATTTCAATGATTAAATTGTTGAAACTCAATACCTAAGACAGTTATTTAAATGATTCAAAGTCGGTTTTTTGAAATAGCCGTCCTTGAATTCATAAATGCAATTTTTAAAGTCAGTTATTTTAAATGACCGTATTTGTAGGTAACAATTCTAAGTCAGTTGTTTAAAATAACCGTCTTTGAATTACAAAAAAATAAAAAAAAAATCCTTTTTTGAACATTTTAAGACAGTTAATTAGGAAACCCCTCTTTGTAAGTGTATATTCAAAGTCAGTTATTTAAAATAACTCACTTTGAAATCACAAATGAAATTTTCTAAGTTAATTATTTTAAATAGTCATCTTTGTAAGTTTGCATTCAAAGTCAGTTATTTAAAATAACCGACTTTGAAATCACAAATGCAATTTTCTAAGTCGGTTATTTTAAATAACTGTCTTTGTAAGTTTGCATTCAAAGTCAGTTATTTAAAATAACTGACTTTGAAATCACAAATACGATTTTCTAAGTCGGTTATTTTAAATAAACGTCTTTGTAAGTTTGTATTCAAAGTCGGTTATTTTAAATAAGCATCCTAAAATACTTTAAAAAAACCTGTAATTCATTATTTTAAAATCAATGACATTCAAAGTCGGTTTTATGGTAAAGACCGTCTTTGATTGTACCATTCAGAGTCGGTTATTTAAAATAACCGACTTTGAAAGTATGAATTAAAAAAAAATAAATGAAAAAAAATGCTTTCTAAGACGGTCTTGTGTAACCGTCGTTGTAGGGTCCCCTATTTCACGACGTGTATTTACAAAGACGGTTTCAAAACCAACTTTGTATGCCTAAAATAACCGACTTTGAATGTAAACAGTGTAGTAGTGGCAAGTGTTTTGTATTAAACAATGGAAAAGAGTCACTTGGCAAATTTGATTCTAAAGCTGATGAAGCAATTTTTCTTAGCTATTCCTTACAAAGTAAAGCCTATAGGATCTTCAACAAAAGAACTTTATGTGTTGAGGAATCTGTTCATGTTGTATGTGATGAAACTAACCCTTCCAAAGAGAATTTTGTAACACCCCGTGTGCACCCGGTGTATTATCATTATGATTATATCATATTAGCGCTTAATCACTTAATTAAAACATGTTTAGCGGAAGCATAAAACCAAAACCATATTTCTTGATTACATTATGTATGGAATATCAAACAATCCATCACAAGGCATAAGACAAGCCCCTGCTTAACCAGATCATACAACCAAACCATATGCAGATAGCATAAATATCTTAAAGATATAAACGGGGGAAAGCATAAACATTACATAACAGAACTGGTTATGTACAAATATACACTGTCTGACACTCGAAGTGTCTATACAAAAGAATAAGCGTCCGAGCGCTTTCTGATCCCTAGGATCCTTCCTCACCAGAGGGCACACATAACATGTACAAAATACAACTCAAAATGCCACATGTGCACACACAAGCCTTCCCTCTACAGGGCACAAAACACCACAAAAGCTGAGCCGAGCTCCAAGCTCTCCGCTGCTGCCTCTCAGACTAGCAGGTATCGTCTCTACTGGGGCCTCCCGCCCTGAGACCGCTCCTCTCTACCAGAAGCATCACCTGAAATAACATAAGCCCCACATGGGGTGAGATAAACATCTCAGTAAGCTCAGGGTCCTTGGAGGCATCTCCTCCACCCTGGCTCACTCACCATGACACATGTCATCAAGGTATCACAACAAACTGGCCTCCCGGCCCTCATAGCAATACAAGCAAGCTATCTAGCTCTATGTACAACGGACCGAGTCAACGCCGACCTCAATGTGAAACCGGAATTCACACCCGTGCCATCCCATCGGGAGCTACCCCTTACGCATGGACGCACGTATATGGTACCTCCAAGAATAGGCAATCAACCGCGACGGGACACACCTATCTCTTAGTCTTAGGGGATCATCATCACCCAGGGATCCAATCAACCATGAGCAAACCAAACTAAGAGGTGCGCTCTACTCCTAGGGAGGTTCATATATATCTAACTGGCCAAAATATCTAAATAACAGGCTTCATACATGTCTCAAGCACAGATACAAGCATATATCATCATGAGTATGCAACAACCAATAATGCATGTATCATGAATGTAACCACTACTCCCTCGGAGTATGGTGGAGCACAAGCAAGTGGGAAACATCCCCAAGGGACCAAGAACTTACATAGCAAAGCCGAGCTCTGCGGTTCTTCCCTTGTTCTGTGGCCCACGCCACTGACACCTGTAATATCTTGAATTTTAAGCATGTAATTAAGCTTAGATTAAGCCTAGGATAAAGGTTTATAGTGATACTTGAGAATCCCTAAGAGAAAGGCTTGAGAAACGATGAAATAAATTGATTTATGAGTTTTCTGAAGTTCCACGCCTGAGGCGTGGGATCCCACGCCTGGGGCGTGGGAAACAGCCCAGAAAGCCAATTC
>PYAF01000478.1:923439-939441 GCA_007407185.1 Glycine tomentella | reverse complement strand
AACATCTGTCAACTCTGCAGCGGATGGCGCTATTCTTGTTGCAGTTGTTGTGCTTGTAGATGCAGTGTCATCAGCTGGCAATCTTTCTCTTGGCAAAAGTGCTTTTTGTAGTCCTTGTTGGACCAAAATAGCACGCATTTTAACTCTCCATAGGCTAAAACTAATTTTGCCATCAAACTTCTCAATCTCAAATTTTGTCGCCATGGTATTGACGATACTCCAAATAATAACTGCTCCGGATCACACTATTTTCTGTGAATAGTACCGTATACGTGAATAGTACCGTACACGTGAATAGTACCGTACGTATAAACAGTATCGTACGAGTGAACAGTATCGTACGTATGAACAGTATCGTACGAGTGAACAGTACCGCCGCCCAAATAGTGATGAACAGTACTGAATAGTACTTCCTTCCAAAAAAATCCAACCAGTATGCTCTGATACCAGTTTGTTATGACAGGTTGGATCAGATAAGGCAAAATATGAGATGGAAAATAAAAATGGGAGTAAAATAGAACACAGACAAGACACAGGAATTTAACGTGGTTCGGCAATATGCCTACGTCCACGGGCGAAGACTGATCAAGAGTTTCACTAAAATGAAGAAGAGTACAAAAGAGGAAAAATAACACTCAAAACCCAAATCCCAAATACACCCAATAATCCTCACAGGGATATCACACAAAATTGGGTACAAAAGAAAAATATAGAAATGGGTATTTTTCCTCACTTGGTATTTTCTCTCTCACTCCTTACTTTCTCTCTTCGATGCTGAAACCGAATGAATAACGTTCCTTTATATAGAATTGCAAAGTACTGTGCTTCATTACTGTGCATTCAATAATTTCTGCTTTCGGTGCCTAACTATTTCACTGTGCATTTGAAAATAAAAAACGGCTGCTTTTCGGTGCTGCTTTCTTTGACAACTGCATGCTTTCTTTGACATCAGAAACAAAACAAAAAAAATAGTCCAAAACTGAATTAGAAAGCTCAACATCAAATATAACAAGGCTTGGCACTCAAAATTACGTTCAAATCAAACACACCTCAATCGTGATTTTGTCAAACATATTATATCATCAGCGAATAATATTCGGTTTGGAGTGTACAAACTATAATCAACCATGCACGTAGTAGCATTTTCGTTTTTTTTTCACATTCATTCAATTCAACACAAAAATATTTATTAAAAAAAAAAACAAAGATAAGTGTTTTCGGCAAGAGAAATTGGAATTTGGAACAGTTGATGAAATTACCAAAACGAATAAAAGTGAATAGGGAGGGAGCTTGGAGCTTGGGGCAGACAAAATGGAAATGGAAGTTCCAAATTTGTGTGTTGGATTGGAGAGAGGGAAAATGTGATGTGAAAGAATATATGAATGAGTGAGTTGTGTGTTTTGTGTTGCATGTTTTTTTAAAACGGTCAGCGAAGTGAGCAAGCAGATATATACAATAGGGAGGGAGAGAGGATATTATATTATTCACAAATCACTAGCTTTGTCTCCACTTGCGCCTAACGCGCGTGTGCCTCTCTATTGAGAAATTTTGGAGTTACTCCCTCTATACCAGTTATTAGTACAAAATTTATCTATAATTATATTTTTTTTAAAATGTAATTTGGATCCAATTTTTACTCCTAATTTTGATTTTTCCTGAGACATTTGGTCTCCTATTTTAAAAAAATTATAATTTTGTTCTCTCTATTTTAAAATAGAAATATTTGATTTTCATATTTTAGAAAAAATTTAATTTTGGTTCAATTTTTAATTTTATCTATTTTTATTTCTTATAATGTCATTAATTTAATTATTTTTTGATAGTACCTTAAAACGAATTAGGTCTAGGGTTCAATAGACCAAAATAAAAGAAATAAAGCGCACACAAAGTTGAGAATTTAATCAAAATTATGATTTTTTAAAATAAGATGATCAAATATCACTATTTTGAAATAAAGAGATTAAAATTATAGATTTTTTAAAATAGAAAGGTCAAATATTTCAATTTTAAAATAAAAATTAAAATTACGTAGTATTAAAATTTTGTAACTAAGCCTATTTTTTAAAATTTGTTCTTAACTTTATTGATAACTTATCTATCTTCTCCAAAAATTATATAACAATAATTTATGATTGGATGACAATATAAAAATGTATATGATCATTAAACTTATAAAGTATTATCCTCTCTTCTAAATAGTCTTTAAATAAAGTGCTTAAATAATTTTAGAAGTATTAAAAATCATTTTAATTAATCCAATTTAATAAAAATTGAACCTTATTTTGAACTAAATAAATATAAGAATGAAGGTGATGAATATTTAATATTTTGGAAATTATTTAAATATTTTTATTACTTTAAAAATTATTTAAATATTTTGGAAATTATTTAAAAATATGTTTATGTTTGAATGAATTTAATTTAAAGATGTGTTTTAAATTTATTTAAAATTTTAAAATTAATAAAAATATGTATTCAATTTTAAAATTAGTAGAACTTCTATACTTCTTCAGTACTAGTGCTTTCTAAATTCAACGGCCATGCCAGCGCGTGAAGTGTCACTTATCATTTCTCTGTTTTTGAATTGATCCAATGCTCATTTCGGGATATATAACTGTGTCTGTTGTGATGAATGGACACTGAAACTGGCTGCTAAGAAAATATCCTAACTATGTTTTGTATTTTAATGGAGTTTCTGTTTCTCTCTATGATATACAGGGGTATATTCTCCACTTCATTCTAATGTCCGAGAAATTTTATTAATATTGTTCGATATTACAAAATAATATTAAATTGTTTAAATTTATTTATAATATTTTATGAAAATATTTATGTTTTATTTAAGATAAAAATGATTATTTTTATTTAAACTAATATTTTAGTCTATGTATTGCATAGGATCAATATTTATTTTTCTATAAATTGTAATATAAGATTACTTTTTAAATTGAAAAGGATGGACGGTTAAGAAAATTATGTATACTGATACTAGTTTGAAATGATTGAGAATTTTTTTTTTATATTTCTAAAGTTATGCGCGAAATGCACCTTCTAAAGAAAAGAAGAATAGTGTTAATAATGTTTAATTGAAAGAATGAGAGTACATAATGAGACTTTTATCATTTAAGTTGATAATTCTAATTTACAGTATACGAGTAGATTACAAATTATGCTAAATAATTATTTTTAAAACAAGTTTAATAATCCAATAAATTTGAGAATTTATATCACTGTTTTTTTTTTTTGGTATGGCACGGTTTACTACTTTGCTTGCAGGATAAGGTAAAAACTGCAACAAATTATAGGGAAAAAAAGAACAAATTGCATTGCTCAAATCTTTTTGTTTAAGACTTTTGAATACATAATAAACAAACCTCTCAAGTTGTTAGTTTACAATGAAACTCAAAAAGATATTGTTACAAATGTTTTGACAGTACTGAACTGAAACCAAATTAAGACCTTGCTCAATATTCTGAAAGAAGGGATGGAGGGAATTGAAACAATTCATGTCAATTTCCAGTCTCATTCAAGAGGTTTCCCTTCTTCTATTTGGTCCTCATGAGATGCTGGTGGTGCTGGCTCTTGTGATGGCTCCACTAGTAGTGGAGGTGTAGAGGAACCAGTCCTCCTGTGTGCAGCAGCTTGGAGCACATGGTTGTAGTTCCCTTTCTCCATGAAAAGTTGTGCAAAGTGGACCCTGCAGTAGAGGACACCATCAAAGGCAGCATAGTTTGAATGTGTGAGAGGGCACCCTGCATGAGTACACCTAAAGCAAGTCTTGTGGAAGCATTCCCCTTCAAGTGTCATCTGTTTCATAAATTGACCCAAATTTGCATGCATGTATGCATGGTTAGTTTTCTTAAGAAGCCAATATCCTAATCCAAGTGATATGGAATCATTTTACAATCAAATTGCTTAAATGTATTTCAAATTAGTATGTTTTTTGGTCTGAGAAAAAATTTTCTACTTTATTTTTTGTGTTCATATTTAATTACAAAAAAGGTTACATTGTTTGTATTTCTATTTCAAAAGTTTGCATATAAAATAGTGAAAACAGTGAGAATTATGATATTACAAACTTGTTTCCTTTTACATGGGGAAGATATGAGATTACAAACCTTTTCTAGAGGATATACTGTTTTTGTGCAAACTGAGCATTTGTCCAGGGTTCCACTGAACATGGAAGATAGCTTGCTGGGGGTTCTATTCTGTTAATGATCATGATAAATTGCATATTAGAAAGAGAACACAAGAATATATAATTATATATAATCTCATGAGAAGATATCACAAGGCAAGAAAATGATAATAAAATTACAGTGTAAAGCTGATTTATATGTCATTCAATCATAAATCACCTTATATTGTATAAGTTTCTTAACTTTTAAAACAAATACCTTAAAAATCATACCAATGATAATTTCTGATTGGTTGACAATATAAAAGTTTTTACATTTACGAGTATAGTCATTAAACTCAAAATTATGTATAATTGGTAAGTAATTTGTAAAGTAGGTGCCAAGGTAGGATAGTGAACATACCAGCTCATTTTGTTTCTCAGAAGACTTTGCTGTAAAATTTACAAGAAAACAACATAGTTTCATTAGCATAAGTAACAGAAATTAAGTGATATTTTCCTACCTACTTGTACTTTGCGGTTGGATTATGAGAACAGCACAAAAAGATTGGCCAAAAGATGGTCTTCGTCTTACCGAAGTTCTTGCTGAAATTGCCAGATTCCTTGAAAAGCTGCTCAAAATGTGTCTTGCAATAAAGAATTCCATCCATTGAGGAGTATGTGGACATCTGACCAACATTAAGTAGTATATCATTGGCACCCTCGATTTAGGAACAATGTTTAAAGGACATTTTTATTTTAATGAATAGTATATCATAGCAATTTAATTCAATGCGTGTTAGAATTAACTTTTGTATTGAAAAGAATTTAATCTTTCCCAAACATTCACTAACTTGTTAAATAATTTAATTCACAATTTCTTAACTCAGGAATTAAGAAGCCAAAAGAATGTTTGGTTTGTTTTCTGTTTTCATTTCATTTTAAGTTGATATGGTTTCATTATCAATTACAAGATTGTAACATTGTTTTCATATTTTCTCCTGTTTCAAGATTTTATGACGTAAATTTTGTAAACATGACTGTTTTTTTTTACTATTTCCTTCACAAAATCATGAAAGCAGTAAATAAAATAATAAAAAAAGTAGCATTCCATTTAAGATTTTGTACAATATTATTAAAACAAAATTATTGCATGTGAATTGTGATGTTACAAAGAGACAACAATAACATTGAAAGGAGAATAACCAAGAAAAGGAACAAGAAAAAGGAGAGCTATATGTACCGTAAGATATCCCTTGCAGTGACTGCATTTGAAGCAGTTTTTATGGTAAGGAATTCCTTCAAGAGTTAACAAGTCAACCACATAGACAGTCTTGTCACATGCAGCGCATTTATCAAGGGTTCCTGTGAATGACATGTTTGTTTTCTCCCCTTTATTGCTTGTGTTATTTATTTTTTTTTTGGTTCCCTTCTGGGATGTCTGAGGAACAAAGACGAGTTAAACAAGAAAGCACACACCTCAGACAAAAGGGAATTGAACAAAGTCTTGGATTTGTCTACGCAAAAAGTAACTTATATCAACATATACTACCGGTGGTAAATGGTTGCAAGTGATTGGAGACCCTAAACAATGTGAAGCAAAAATGGAAATGTTATGTTGTGATTTGTGGATATGATCTAATTGGATGGAGTGAAAACAGGTTGATGGATTTGATCATTTCAAGGGGTAGAAATTATTGGATGCAACAAAAATAGCTATGTCCAACTTCTCCTTCATTTACTATTCTGGTATAATAACTAAGATGTGGATTTCATAATTAAGAGGTTAATAAAGGAAGTTTTAAGAGAAAAGGATGTTAAGAGAGATAGAGGCAATGCTACATCCTAACTGCTAACATGTTTGCAATTTTAATCATGGCATAGTCCAAATTAACCTTGTTCAATTTGATAATTAAATTAAGAGACTATTTTTAATATGTTTTAGTTGGGATAATTCTATGAAGAGGGTAAGCCTCCTAGTTCTTATCCTCCAATCTTGAATCTAGAAACAAGAAAACAGTTCCTCCTCCCTGGCTCAGAAGCCCCTTATTTAAACGGGTATTTATCTATTTAAAAATGAAATAATTGTAGAGTCTGTGAATTAATTAATTAGAGTTAGGTACTAGAGTCATACATTAACATGCATAGTAAAATTATACAGATCGTATAATTTTGGAGACTCCATAGATAATATTTAGAAGTAAAATTATTCCATAATTCCAAAAATAATAAAATGGTAAACATATATTAATCATCCTAGAATAGATTTTGATTTGACTCTCGAGAGACATATAGTAGATTAATATTATAATTTCTTTCGTTTATTCAAATATTTAATTAATTTGTTCTCTCTAATATTAGGTCCTAACCAGGTCATCAAAGTAAGGGTGTTTCATTTCTTCTTTTTTTTCATAAATTCACTTCGAAGGCTCATTTGCTGAAAATTAAAGAAATAAAATCAACACATATCCCAAGTATAGTTTGTGTTAATCTTACTAATTTAAGTATAGTGTGAGTTAATCTCAATTGTGTTGGTGCTCTTCTTGGTAATTCTTAATGTCTTTTCTCCATCTTTCTCTAGCTTCTCAAATTTCTACTAGCCAAAAAACTTAGTTCTCAAATTACAGATCAAAGTTTTAAAAATAAAATAGAAGCTAGTTATGTAGTATATTACAAAGAAAAAAAAACTATATAATCTAAAGATCAAAATGCTTCCCACCATAATATTGGATGATGTGGCTACAGTACTTCCCTCTGAAAAAATTATATGAGTCCTACTTCAATTAAAGCACTTCCATGCTTCAATAAATTCCATCATTCTAAGTTTTGCAAATCTCAATTCATTCCATTCAGGAGAACGTTGCCACCTTATTAGTAAATCACACAATCAAGGAGGCAACACAACTTGCTGACACAGAATGAGATCTGAAATGGTCTTTCCATGCCGATCAATTCGTCGAGAGCAGTTGACACCACCATCCAGTATGTTCCTGACAACAATGTTTAATGACTGGATTCCCTTGACTTCATATATCTCCACCTTTACATTTTCATTGACCCATTTATCTCTTAGATTTCTTGCATCTAAATCAGGAGAAAGGGACAAATCCAGAAGATTGGAGACCACTGATTTTACCCATTGAGATGTAATAATTAGTTTCAACCTCTCATAATCAGGAGGAAAATGTGGGATGAGGGAAAAATTAATGTCATTTCCTTTATCTCCAGCTCTGCTGTGTGCTACATCGTAAAGTGGAATCTTCTGGCCAGATGGAGCAGGTGAGCAACTACTACCAAGAGAAACAGATTCTGAGGATTTGTCTGTTTCATCTTGTAGCTTTGGTGGCAATGTCAATATGTGCCTCAGATTGTGGTCAGGATCAACTACTTCAGTTGACTGACTTCTTGTGTTCCTCTTTATCCCAGTTCTCCAGAAAACATCTTCCCGCTTTACCTGAAGAAAAATCTACCTATGATGAATAGTCCTGGCAGCAAGGTTAATGAATGTTGCAGTAAGACCAAGATCATAAGCACTGCAACCAAAACGAACATCTTCAAGACAACAAGTTTCATTGAATGTTCAAGTTCATTATCTGACTTCAGCAGTTCAGAAGGATGATTTTACTACAATGAAACACTGCATGTCATTACCAGTTTGACAGATGATTTCCTAGTTCTCATTCTCCAAGGCAGAATGTTGATTGAACAACAATTAATCCTTATACCATTAAAAAAGATTTTTCTCTAAATCATTTTACTGAAAATTTGGTGTTTGATAGATTTCAATGGAGTCTTTTGGTCCATATGTGTTAGTCCTAATTCATGCATATACACAAGTGTGAGGAAATCCATGAGGAAGGGAAAGAAGAGAGTACCAAATGTTTCTCTAGAAGAATCTCCTTCTTATATCCAGTACTGCATTCAAAATAAAAGATATGTCAACGTCACTAATAGTCTGCAGAAAGAATTATAACAGCATTCAAAACAAAATGAAGAACTAATATGCAGATAACTAATACAACTAACTAGCTCTTCAAAGTTCAACAACTCAGTTTCAACTTTTTGCTCCAACTTCATTCACAATTGGAGTTTCCCAAGTCATTAATAGCAAGTTTGTGTTATAACAGTTAAACTGAAAACTAAAAGAACATAGAAATTCTAATGTGCAGTACAGAATCTGATAATCCAAAGCAACATGACGATATAGCAGCAATTTCAGGGAAACCTTAGAAATAAAATTATGGTTTAACCAGAAATCACCAAATTAGAAGAACATTGATTGTCAATTTGACACAGGTTTATAATTCTCAGCTATAAAAATTGGACATTAAGAATTTAGGTCAAACACATGCACAGCTAGATTTAATGAAACATTGACCTGATACCACCACCACCAGCTGGTCCATTTGTATACAACGCTATAAATTCTCTGGTAAATTGGATGGCTTGTTCCTTCTGTTCAAAAAGCCCATCCATGCGTAGCCTAATATCTTCACTAGTCGTCTGTGATGACTCATTTCCATTCCTGCTGGTAGCTTTAAGGCTATCAAACCCAATTATATAAGAAAGTATACGGTGATTAAGACCAGGAAATATTTCTTCCATCCATGACCTAACCTAATTAAGCATATGAAGAGACGAATATATTAATTGATAGTAAGCTAGATGTACCTCTAATAGTGAAGGAGAACCAACATAAATTATATATATATAAAATAAAAAATAAAAATAAAAAACTAGCTCACTGATCTAGAAGATGTTTATAAGGTTGTAAAGGTTACCAGATATTCTGCTGCTTTAGCACGTTTAACACATTCATAACCTCCATAAGATATCGCTCCCCATCCTTTCCATCCACAATCCTATAAGAAGAATTTGGAACATCAAAGGGAGATTCTGTGGAACCAATGGATAATGATTCAGAAATCTACCTGTGGAACCAACTGCAAAAGCTTATCAGGAACTGAAATAGTAGATGGTCTTGCCCCATGACAGCAAACTCTAGAGCTTGATAATGGAAGGAAAGAAACATCCTGAAAATCAATCACCTGTTGAAGAACACAGTGATTGTTTTCTTTCTCTTTTTGTTGTATATTTTACCATCTAGTCATAAATCTCCAGTGTGCTTCATAACAAACATTTTAACTTACCACATCAGGGGTTACATAAGCCCCAGGGTCTCCAACCTCATATAGTAATTGTTCAGCACATGTATTAAAATTTAAAACTCCCCCACTTCCTTCAGACTTTGCCACACATACTTGGCCATCAAAACAGATTTCAGCATAAGGCAGTGATAAATCCAGTAGTTGCTGGAAGGACATATCTCGGTACTTGTCTCCTAAAACAAGCAATATATAGCTTAAACAGTATTATCTCATTCACACAACTCATCCATTTATATTTTATCCCATATGCAAGGGTAGAGTTAAGCTATATTAGCATACCTGGATGCATGAAATATCCCCCTGTGAGTTGGCAACCACATTCTAGAAGATGGCCAGCCAAAGATCCTTGAGCTAGATGTTCTAATTCATCCCAGTTCCATCCTAGCTCATAAACCTACCCATATACCAGCTTGATCAGAATTATGTCCAACAGATAACTAAGCTATTAAGAACTGAACAACCGAACACTTGCAATCCTATCTTTGCTTGTTAGTATAGTACAATCTAAGATATTATTTACATTATAGAAAAAAAATGTAATATGCTCTTCAAAAAAGTCTAAGACTTTTCTGAAATAAAATCTTAATTAATGTGACAAATTTTAGTACGAGAAAAATACAATTATTTCTCTCTACTAAACAGAATAAAATGAAACAAAACATAGAATGTTCAAGTCCGTTTCATCTACACACCAAAAGCTACCAAATATATCTATATCGTTACTTCTGTCATCTTTTTATTGAAATAAAGATAAGGAGATGGCTCAATGTGATGTGGTTCATCATCTGGATCCCACTGTATAAGAACAAGCATAGTGCTTTTAAGAAGAGTTATCCTAAGTAGACATTAGTTAATGGATTCTATATTGGCCTACTTAAAATAAAGAATCAATTAACAAATTAAACTTCATAAAACTCCCTATACCTTACAAAGAAACAATATTGTCCATATGAAGACTGAATCAATTCAATCACTAAAAAAGCAAGCATTGATGGAGAAAGGAGGAAAAGATGCGGAATATATAAAAGAAAGAACAGATCACATTTCATACCATAGGTGCTAAGAATAAAGCAGCATCTGCAATTCTCGATGTAATTATTACATTTGGTTGGTACTTTTCAAGGCAACGAACAATAGGAGCAGCTCCCAAGTAGGTGCTGATACCCTTTGAAAATTACAGCCAAATTTTTCATCCAGATTAACGAAGTCTAATAAAGTGGAGAAATCATGCATGAATAACTAAATTTGATCAGATTATGCACATGACAATATTGCAGACAGACAGAGTGGAATAGATTGGTCCATTCACTCAGTTCAATAAGTAAATCAGAACGCATCCTTACAAGTAAATAACTGAAGAAAAACTACAAAAGCAATCATTAATATCAACAACCAACTCTCATAAAAGCTTAAGTTGTTAAGTGAAGACTCGTGAAAGATTTTATACTTACCACTCCCCTTTACGCAAGAGCCTTTTGGATTTAAAGTATGAATAATGTATGGCCTACCCTACCTTACAGTAAAATTCATTTGCTAAGAAAAAGGAGGTGGCAAGAATCAAACTTTCCTCTTGATCATGAAGACTGATACAATGTCTATGAATAATGACCAACTATCCCCAAAGCTTAATCTGTTAGGTGAATGCTCATGAATGGTTTAGTATCTAACAGTTAATAAAATTCTTCATATGACAACCAATAAATAGTTAACCAAAACAGGCTTAAGAACTAAACTTGTCATATGACATCACCAAATAAAACAAGTATGATGGGAAGTACATCTGACATTTGATGCAGGCTGGTGGGTGAATGCTGCCCACAAATTGGTTGGAAATACATCACAAAAATGAAAGGAAAAAAATAGTTAATCAGAGAATGACATTATATGTCAATGCAGACAGCCTCATGGGTCGTGAGAACAGATTCTTACACCCTCCATGATATATGATTTTGCTGGAGAAAATCCTGAACCTGAAAGATGTATGTATGTATATAAGTTGTAGAACTTAGCATAAAGAACAATAAGAAAATCCCCCAAATTCTTTGATATATAAATATATTAAAAGATGAAAGAATAGTACAATAAGATGCATCAATAATTTCAGGGAAGCACCTTGCAAAAGAGCTAAAGACTAGGAAAAAAATGAGAAGTATTTAAGCTTAAATGAAGAGTAAATAAATGTAGAGCTCATAAGGTTAATAACTAACATTGTTTTGACCAGAAAAATCTCCTTATTAGGACACTCCTATTGTTTGTTTATACATCAAAGAGAAGTAACACTCTACATATTATCCCATTACAGAATCAATCATTCTACTCCAACAAGGACCATTACCAAAGGAGGGATCACCCAACATATACCAAACAAAATGAAAACTAGAAATTGTAACAGTAGGTAAAAAAAAACAAATGAAGCCTGAGAAAAATAAACTGAATTGGAAATTAGTTGGTATTTCAAAACCCCCTTCACAATTCAATCATTCATTTAAAATTTGACAATAACATAGGTCAGAGGAAAGTTTATAGGGAAATCTAAATACCTATATTAGTGACAGACACCTCGTGAGCCACAGCAACAGAAACATTGAGACCCAGGCTGTTAGCTATTTCTAAGACCGTCTGTTGAGCACCCAGAGGATCCACTTTCAGAAACAAAGAGTGAATGAAGTTAGAAAAACAAGAGAGAAACCATACATATCAATTCAAGCAAAATGCATTACTAAAAACTTAGTTGAACATATAAATTATAATATCTTCTGATAATCAATAATTATTATATGATCCATTAAATGCAGCATTAGAAATTCTTACTTGCACCCATATTGGTAATTATGCAAGTTCCTCTTTCCAAAGCCAGAGGCAGCAGCATATGCATCCAGTTAGAAACTGCAGAAATTTTTTACAAAAATTAAACTTAAGAATAAGATTAGAACAATGCAAGAGCAGGAAACACCTACTCTGAGAATCATAACCATCACCACCAGACATCATGATTTGATAACGATCAGCAAGAGTTCGCTCAGCCAAGCATTCAAGAACCAGATAATTTAGTTCTTGAACTCTTTGAAGCAACTTAAGAGCAGCCATGGGCTTGTCACCACCAAACCCTGCTCCACAACCAATGTAAACCTTATCCCTTCGCCTTTGGGGATTACTTCTCTGTAATGCAATATCAACAATAGAGTCAATTCCTTCACTAGCATTGATGCTGCATTAAAGACAGTAACTAGAAAGATAACCCAAGGTAAGGAACAATAAAGCAACCAGCTTGATCAAACAGTTATGGATCTCTTCTTCATCCTGGGGTTTCATCACTTCAACTTCTTACACCCCTGGTTCTGCTAGCAAAAGAATAACCACATGAAAAAAGAAAAAAGAAAAGAATCCAACAGCCCTTTCAATATCTCTAGAGAAAGAATCTGAATTTAATGCAAAACAAAGGTACAACAAAACATTCATCAAAGGGACATTTTCATTCTGAGAGTAGAGTACCGGATAACATTTTGCATCAATGTATTCCATTCAATCTTGAGTGTGAAAATTTAGGACTGTTAAACAAAAAGGATGCGGTCTATTTATCAAACACCTTAAATTCAAACCAGTTTCACCATCCTCTATTTGCTTTTTTCTTTTTTGAAAATCGTTGAACAACAATATCAAATTCAAATCAAATCTATAATCAACAGTAGGCTACCATCTTGGCATACCATACATCAAATTGAGATTATTTTTTTCCAACCTTTACAAGAGTACTACTGCACTCATATCCTACTGGTCGAAATGAAAACTTGCACAGTTGCACTAAACTAACCATACATACACTGAGATGACATAAAGCATTTAGCAACTTAGCATATTATTTCCAATTTAATGAGACAAACTGAGATAAAATGATGAATATCACAACATGCACAAGAGTCGTTCACATTGGTTAATTAATGTAGCTCAGATTGAAATAGCATCAACCATAATATAAGTTCACAATCATATGCCCACTTACAAATGAATGATAAATTGATACTATGATTATGCAAAATCCACTCAAAGCAATTTAGAAATATAAAGAAAATGATTTGTGTGTATGAAAATGGGAGGAACTGAACGAGATTGAAATCCACGAGTGAGGATTGATGATTGGATGAGATTGTGTTGTGGAGGTAGTTCCTGTATGTGGATACACGCAGCCTTATTTCCTTAACCAGTTAAGGCTTTTTGTTGGTACAATGGTTCCGTGCTTGAATTGACAAATAAGTAATGACAAAAATTAATAAATGAATTAAAAGTTTGGATATGGTTCATTAAATTTGGGAGAAAATATTTTTTAATAACACACAGTCACACGTGTGTGTGAAACACATATAAATTGATAAAAATATATAATATCTTACTTATTTTGTGTGTTTAATTATTATTTCAAATACATTATTAGGAGTTATTTAAACTTAAATATATATTTAAAATGTTCTTATTTTTAGTTGTATAAGTCATAGAATACATTTTAAATACATAAAATTAAAATGCAGATTAATATAGTTTTAAAACTACTTAAAATTTCATTTTATGTTAACAATTTAATATAAATATCTTTTTTATTCATTGCATTTAATTTAGTAATTAAGTTTAATTTTGTATTCTACAAATAATTACATAAAAATATGTCATCATTTATAGAATTTAACTCGATCACGTTGTTTTATATGGAATAAAAAAATAAAAAAAAATTATAAATATTAAATATAAATCTTTTTTGTTTTCCCTTACACCATTCACCCAATAATGCTCTTATTATGAATTGCATACACACAGTAAATTATTATAAATTTTCTGATACTTATAAAAATAAATAAATTTCATACAAGCAGCATATTAACTATTCATTTTTAATTTAGGAGGCCTAAATGCTTCAAAAATAAAATACAAATCAGTGTCGTGTCATATCCATATTGAATGTTTTTTTTTCTATACAGAAATCCATATCCAATGTTGATAAGCATATCTTACACCTAGCTAAATATTTAACTTATATACTGATTGATATATTTTTAATTTTATTAACTGACAGTTTGGAATACGACTCAAATATATTTTTTGAATAGGAGGAAAATTACATATGATGAATGAAGAATATTCGAAAATAAAAAGACTCGTTTGGAATAAAACTCAAACAAATCTTTTTTTATTTTTGGATATTCTTGTTTGGAATACGATTCAAATAATATTTTTTTAAAAGTTTATAACACCTGTAACAACATTGCTCCAAACAAGAATATCTAAAAATATCGTTTTCAAACCAATTCCATCATGTTCCAAAAACAACAGAGAAAGAAAGAAAAATGAAATTCCATCGTTGACCTTAATCAAGTTTATCACTTAATTAAGATGGAGCCAAGACTACACGTAAGCGAGTCAAATGATCATCCAAAAGAAATTTTGACAGCAACTATATTATTTAAATAAATCATTCTATTTTATTAATATAATATGGCATCAGGATAAATCTTATATTAAATACTTTTGTTAAAAAAATCACACATAAATTAAACTCTTTAACATGAAGAACAATATATAAATCTTGTGACATGTTGACCAGAGAAATATATTCTAATATACGCAAAGAGAATATATATATATATATATATATATATATATATATATATATATCATGGTTATTATTAGAATAGGACTAAACCGGCCGGCCAATCTAACTCAAGATCACTTGACTAATTCAATCGACTTTAATTTAAAATTGAACTTGAAAAAATTGATGTTTTTATTGTTTAATGGAAGAGAAGGTACAAAGAATAAGAAGAAAAGAATAGAAGAATTTTGACTTTAGAACAAAATTTTAAAAAATTTATTTCTTTTAAGTACCACTTAGTTTGGTTGTTTATTTTTTGTTTTTATTTTTCAGAATAATTTTTATTTTCAGGTTTTAAGATTTAAAAAACATATATCTAAAAGAAAGTATTTTAAGATGTAATCCATTTTCACTTCTTTAAAAAAATTAAAAATATTTATTTGTTATTTTCAATTTTAGATATATTTTTTAAATATTTTTTAAGAAAATATTTTCTAAATATCATTTATTTTTACTCTTATTTTTTATTTTCTTTAAAAATAAAAAAAAAATACTCAAACCAAACGTCACCGTATCTTTACTTCATTTCAAATTCCAAGTTTTCTTTTCTTCTATTCACTTTCTCCTCACCATACCAAACATATACAATGTCATCAAAGACATGTGATCAAGAGTATTAGATGAAACTAGTCATTTGATCTGGGGACAATTTTAATTACATTAATCAAGCTTTAGATTCAGGAAAGGAATCAAAAGAAGAAGAATGTGAATTGATGATAAAAATGAATGTAAGTGTAAGAGACAACATCACCTGGGTGCGTATTGGGGGATAGGGGTATGCATGAATAAAAGGGCCATTTAATTTGTCACAATACGAAATAAAAGAAGACATGACAAAATCTTCATCAGGACAATACTATTATTGTCCCCCTTTTTTTTTCTCCCAGTATTGGTCTTCCCAAGTTTCTACCTGCCTTATTGAACTAGCTTTCTTCTCTAGAAAGTCTTGTAGGTTTATAGGCTCATATGGAGGAGGAAGAGTGCATGGATTTGAATCACTAGGAGACTTCACCATTGAGTCCTCCATGAACCTCCTTTGTGTACCATCTACACCACATGCCATTGTTTCGGGGCAATAC
>PYAF01000478.1:880529-923339 GCA_007407185.1 Glycine tomentella | reverse complement strand
AAACTCAATTATTTGTTATTTAAAGATTGGTCATAAATATGTCAATTTTGAACCATAATAATTTATGAGGAGAGAGAAAGAGAGAATATGATCTCAATCAATTTCTCCACGTAACATGTAGTTGAGTTTTTCAATATATAAGATTTAACGAAATTCAATTACAAGTCATGTTTTAAACTTTTAATAATAGATAGATATAGAGAGAGACAGATAGAGAGAGAGGTTTGACCTTATCAGTGTTGTTGTTGCCCCATTCCACTGCAAACTTAAGAGATTTGCACTTGCTGTTGTCTCTAATCGGCCAATAGTGCTCTAGTGGCACCATGCCTCGGACAAAAAAATCATGGAACCGAGACCTAACATATAGAGTCGTAGAATCGCATGCCAAAATGTACTTTTCACTTACAGACCAAGCCCATCCTTCTATGTATATTTTATACCTGTGCCAAGCTCAATGTACATATCATTTTGTGTAGACTAATATTGTATACTTTATTTATAAAGAGACTAATGTATATTTCAATATGCCTGAAGTGGTCTTTAAATTACATACCTATGGGTGCATTGGTCTCCTAAGTTGGATTTCTTGTACCCTTTACTGGATTCTTGATCCCAATCCTGTGTTCAAAACATATATACAATATATAAATTGTGCCTTTGACTTGATTTATAATGGACAAATAATTGATAAAAATACAATATAAAACCTGTATGTATAGGTGAGTGTTCCAGTCATCTTTTTCTGTGACATTGCACTTCATAAGATCTTTCCTAGTTGGAGTAACAAGAGGGTTACCCTTCCAATAGGCGTATGGAACTCTGTCCTTCCACTTGGTCTTTTCGTTCCCTTCTTTGATTTCTTTTAGGACATGTTTCCATGGCTTTATATTTATCTCAGCCCTATTATTAATAAAGAAAATTCAAATTACAAGATGGGAAAAGATATTGGGCTAGTCATCAGAGTTAGGTGTACAATCAATCTGAACATCTAATATGATGGGACTTGAAAGTATGCTTAAATTGAGGGATCAAACAAACAAAGGTCAAAAGTTGAGTGAAAATAATGCGAAATAAAAATGAAAATAAATAACATTTTTACACGGAAAATGTGCACGTGTGTGTTCATTGGTTTCATCGGAAAAGACAAAAGTGTATTATATGTAATTATTATCTTTATATACAATTAAAGAATTAAAATGAAAAAGTGAATTGGTAAACTTTTTTTCGTTTACACTGTTTTAATTAAAACAAATTTCTCATTCACGTTTATGCATTTCATTTGTTTTACTCAACAAATTAAACACTTTCATTTATTTATGTCCTTTAGTTCAATTTCTATTTTGTTATGTACAAGATAAAAATAATTAAGAATTTCTTACTTCAAGTCTTGAAATCAATCTTTCCCATATATAAAAAATAATTTTTAAAAATATATACATTTTTAGCCCAATTATATTTAACAAGGACATAACATACGCTTAAACATAGTATATAACCAACCTTTCTAAATTAACAAGTGATGTGATATATTTAAATGCATGTCATGTCATTACTAAACAATAACACAGATCATTTTTTAAATTTATAACGATTGAAATTAACAAAAAAAATAAAGAATTAAACTCGAAATTTGTCTCATTCACTAAGATTAATAACATATTTAAACAAGATTATTTTTTAAATAGCAGAAGAGAAGTTGATTTAGCACTTACCATCCCCAAAAGGACCAATCAGGGAACACAATATCCAAGCTCCATTGATCCGAACAATACCTAAACAACGGTGGAGTGGGAGCATTTAGGGCTTTAAACCTCTCCTTTGACACAACGGGCCTATCATCACAATCAAACAATAGCTCCAAATCAGGCACTTTACCAGGGTACATTCTCAATAGTTGCATTATGCCCCACAAAGTAAACACATCTCTCGTCTGAATAGCCTTCTTATACTTCTCCACGTACAACTTCCCATCCACAATCACTAGCCTAAAGTGTGCTGTTCTTCTTGCACCCTCCAACATTTCCCTTGTGATCCCTCTCTCTTTCTCTCTCCATGGCCATAGGTCTTCGTGGATCCATCTAAAGTATGAGGGGCACGTGCGGGTGGGGTTGCTGGGGGTGTGTGAAGTAGGGTAGTCTCTTGAGCATGTTTGTGTCACGTTTTGGGTGCATCTAAGTGGGAATTCTTGTTCTTGGGTTTTGGTTCTGGGGATGATTGAGATTGGAATGGAAAGAGCTGCAAACGTGGACTTCAAAAAAAAAAAAAAATACAATTAATGTCAGGCTACTAGTAACTATTTTAAATTGCATCAAAATAAAAAAAGTAACTATTTTAAATAATTATTAGATCAAACAATAGAGAGTGTGTTTAAAAAAAAAAGAGTAGATTTTTTAACCATTATAATTAAGATTTTTTAAATCAAAAACTCCTCAATTCTTTGAATCAATTATAATATTTATCATATCCTGGATTTACAAACCCATTAACATTTCAGTAAAAGAAAACGAACACATTAACAAACACGAACGAGATTTCGTTTTTCAAAATTGCAGTCATAGACAAATACATATATAAATGGACTCTATTGATTTGTATTATTTATGTATTTTTTATTTGGTGTTTTGACACGACTATTAATACTGCAATTGTTTCAACACGCGCGAAACCCAAAGAATGCGAACATATGGGCACATAATTTTTTCCTGTTCAGCTGTCTGTCTCCTTCATTTTTCTACCACGATCGCACATATATAAACGAAGAAGAGTACTGTATTTATGTATTCTTTCAATTAAAAAAAAAAAATCGCTTAACCATCATGGTTTATAAACTTTAGTGTCAAAATCAATCCTAAAAACTATTCTAAAAGTAGAAATTACTCCTTGTTTATATACACTATTTTTTAGTATTAGATGAAATCAACCATATAAAAGTTGACAGAATTAGACATTTTCTTGCAGGTGTTGGTCTCATAAGTCTAATAATAATGCCTAAGATATATAGACTCATCTTGAAATTTAAATTTACATCTAATTTAACCTCAAAAACTAAAGGAAAAAAAAAATTGTGTCCTCTTTTTGATATCTCTTATTGGTCGTTATGATAATTGGTCTTATGACAATAATCATGAGAGATTGAGTTGGAGTTCAGCACACAAAAACTTGTGCTAAGAAACAAGAACGAAATTTCACTTTTTAATTTGAAGAAAAATTAGACATTAATATGCATGGTAGTGATAATATATAGAAGCAGAAAACTATGTATTGTAATTTGCATGACTCACCGTATTCCAGATAGTAAAAACAAGGAAAACGGCTACAAAGCAAACCAGCAAAATCACGGTGGTGCTAAGGGCCGTGCCTTTGCCCTTCTTTGACAGCAAACACGGCTTCTGATTATTAGAACGCCCCCAAAAGAGCTTCAGATACGTCTCGTTGTCCTTTTCCATGCTTCACTTTTATTTTTTGATCACTGTCTTCTTTTCTTCTCGTAGGTTTTGGAGTTCTATATATACTCAATTGTGTTTTTTCAACATCAAAACAACAAAAATAGTAGATGGTGTTGGATCATGGATTTTGGATGTTGTATTTTCTCATCAAAATTAAACTCTATTGGTTGATGTTTGAGTTATGCGTGAGAGGGATATATGGTGCAGTGAGGACTCCGCGCGTGGATGTATAGTGAACGTGCTTCCTCAAATAGTCAAAGCTGCAATTTATAATCTTTAAATAAATGTCATAATTGAGTTTTTACTTTTTATCATCAAGAAGAGTTTTTTATTTTCATCCTGTATACAGTTGTTAGTTTTTTAAGATAATTATCAAATGGGAATTTATTTTCATCTATATATACATAAGGAAACACATTATCTTCTGTCAATGAATTATCCATAAAAATGGAAATTATATCGTCCTAGATAGAAACAAAATTTCAATATGATAATATGAATTAGAGTAAATCACTTTTATCTGCGGAGATATGCGAATATTGCAAACACACATATTTTAAAATAGAAAATTTAAATATATATTAATAATAATGATATTTTATCTCATAATTTTTATTTTTATAAATTATTTTAAATTTTACTATAAATTTAAAAAAATATTTATTGAGCAAGTGAATGGTAATTAACTTGACAAATTAAAAATATTTAGCGTATATTTTATAAAAGAAACATATTTTAAAATCTTTTAAAGAACATTCTTTAACGAAAGTTAAATGACTAAACTATATTTTTAACACTAATATTTTCGCCAAAGGAATGTGGGTGAAAAATATTTATTTTATATAATTAAAATTTATAATATTTAAATATTTTTAAATATAAAATTTATATTATACTTAGAATTTGTAATAAATAAATACTTGTGAACATATAAATTATATTTTATATTTATGTTAAGTAATTTACATTGTGATACAAGGTTCTTTTTTAAGAAGAAAAAGAAAATACATTATTTTTAACTATTGATAATTTCTTTTTAAATTAAGTATTGAAAATCAGTTTTGGAACAAAGGTTAAAAAATGATGGATAAAAAAATAAGCGGTTAAGAAAAAAAAAAATCTAAAATCCATCTTATTGAAGAAAAACAAAAGGTCATAAACTGTTCTCGTTGAAAAATCTCTCTTAGAGAGATAGAGAGCGTATATATTGCCGTGGAAAGATCAAACATGGGAGAGTGATTCTATTTTAAACCATTATTATGTTAAAATCAGGATTATTATTATTTTTTTTGGTGAAAATGTTAAAATCCGGATTGAAACAACACTTGCAGTTACGTGCTACATCAAGATGTAAGAATGGGGAAAAGGGAAAAAATACACTCTTAAAAAATAAGTAAAAGATTTAAAAGAATCCTCTAAAAGATATATTTATTTTTTATAATATATGGGTTTACTAATAAAAAGAAAAAACATTTTTTTAATGGAATAAAAAGAAATAACATGGGGTACTGATCTTATGCTAACTTGTTTGTAAAGCCTATTCCACGTTTATACCCGGGATTTGCTCCTCAATCCGATCGAATCGGGTAATTTTTCATTTCAACGTTTCAAAGGGGCAATTAGAAAGACACTCTAAGTCTTAATTGAAAGCTCAAATATATGGAATTCTCCAATGAATCTCACTACCACCGTGTTCTTGTCTTTTATGAAAAAAAAATAATAATAATATATATAACGAATTAGAACCTATGAAAAGAAAACAAGAATAGTCCAATATAATTGTGTACATTGCTTTTTTTCGTTCCCACTTTCTCCGTCAAACACACATTAGTAGTACATTACATTTCGTAGGAAGAGTGGGTTTCAAGAAAGTGATGAGCGTGTGACAAAAGGATGAAAAGTCAGCGATGACTGTTGATTTCATTAGTAATATAATTATATTGTGAACTGATGAATACCAAACTAGTTAGCAATTTCTAGTAGTTAATTACTTCTAACTGGTCAGTTACTTAAAAAATGGGCCAAAATTATTAGGAAAAGTAGTATACTATATTATAGCATTATTAGGTTAAGATCCACGAACTCTGCCTATAGCCTCCTCTATAGTTCAGCAAACCACGTGTTCACTTATTCTTGAGCGTTGCACTATTGCAGATAAACATTAATGTTAATTTTAACAAGGATTTTCAAAATGAAACGTAAAGACTAGGAAGCTAGGGTTGGTAGATAAATGCTCTCGATCGCCAAACTATGTTAAATTAACTATGTTACCGGATCAGTTGACACTAGGTGTCATTTAACTCTTATACACTATTTAATAGTTCAGCACAGTCACATTCAATTTGAGTTTGATGCTTTTATTATTCATGCAAAGGAATTTTCTAAGTAAACAAGCAAAGAGAGTCTAGATTTTATACTAGTTCACACTTCCATAATAATTTGATTCTAACTTGTATCCAAGCTTTGATTGTTAATGAAATTATTATATGAAAGATTTTAATCATTGAATTGAAATTTGTACAATACAAAATTAACCATTTAATTAATCATTGAATCAAAAGGTTTTGTAATCGAGATTAAGTTTATAATTCTTGCAAATTAAGAACTAATTAATACTTTGTCACACTAATTTACTTTGACGAATAAATGTTATTTAAAATATTTGTCAATGTCCTTTAATCCTCTGCATCTATAAATTAAAATAGCTATCTACCTTGTAAGAGCTTCAGTCACTGCACCGGTAACATATAGCTTATCTGCAATATTCAATTTTGTTTATATAAATTCTCTTCTCTTTTTCAAGCAAAGGTTAATACAATCTCCTTCGATATAAATATTCTTCGTTCTAGAAAAAAAAAAAAAAACTCTTAAAATTTCTCTGACTCCCTTATTGAGTAGTGTAAGTGTTAAACTATCAAACAAGACTTGCATGCGAAAAGAATTGTAGCCTAATTAATATCAATTAAAGACTCAAGCCTTTGTAGATGTTGCTAGAATGGGTGGTCCCAGACTAGGAGGAGTGGAGGACCAATGTACAATGAGACCAAAAAGCATTACAAATATATATACATATATATATATATATATGTATATATATATCCACCAAATATATATATATATATATATATTTGGTGGATACCACTTTATGTACGTTATTTGTACACCGATAAATTTGGTTAATAACTTGATCATCAGGTAACACAGTATTGTGGATTGATGAGATGACCTCATATTTTTCTGCCTATTTTGGATATTTATTTATTGACTGAAAGTGTAGAGTACTAGTTACTAGACATTAACGTGCACCAAACTATCAAGAAATTATGCAAACGAGAAATTGACTTTGATTTTTGGACATTAATTCCGATTCACACGCACACTCCATGTGCCACTTTGCCAAACTTTGCAAAAAGGTTTCATACGGCTAACTCACTGATTCTATATTTTTCTATTTACGTTCACTGATTGTAATAGTGTGTTTGGAAATCAACGAGAATCAATTCTTCCAACCAAAATCATGATGTGTCTAAAAGAAAAACTAACCATTTGTTATTTTTTGGCCTTCAACATGAAATTTGGAATCGCTACAATTGAAGGTAATCTAAGCACACTATTAAACTGTGAGCTGTTTATAGAACTGTGACCAGACCGTGAAATGGGTTTGTTGCTTGTTAGGCCCAAAATACAGATTTCATAAAAGGCCAGGGTTGAGAGATCTATCTCCACCTTGGGGTTGCTATTCTCACCCCATCCCCTCCTCTTATTGCTTCCACACCTAATCCATGATGTAAAAGTTACATTCTAAATTAGTCTTCCAGAAGGTAAAAGTTTACAATTCAAAAAGGCTAACCTGTAATGTAATTTTACATTTCGGATTAATCTTTCCAAAAGCTTAAAAAGATACAGGAAACAAATGCTCCCACCTTGTATGAGATTTCTAGTGGACCATCATTCACCAAGTGGTCTTAGAGTGGCAAAGTTCATCGAGAGCTAGGGCCCTTTTAAAGAATTAAAATATAAAAATCTTCACACTAACGAATTAAAATTGAACTCATTTTTTTTTATGATAATACCTAAGTTATCTGTGGTTGATATAGCATTTAGAAGATATATCTATTGGCTATCAATGAAGGACTTGCCTTATTAAAACAGACATATACCCGTTTAAAATGTTTATAGTAGAATCAAAATAATTTAAATTTAATAATTGTGCATAATCAATGTAACTGTTAACATGAATTTTAAGATAATTATTATAAAAATGAAAAAATTACAATACATGATAGTTATGATTGAATAATAATATAAAATTGTTTTACAGTACATAATTTTTTCAAATATTTTAAAAGTTGGTTTACAGAGCAGGAAACAATGGCAAAGATATAGTTTCTTTTAAAAACTAAGCAAGAGTTTTTTTTTTCCCTTTTGATGGGTGTTTGGGAGAAGGGGGACATTGCAGAGGAGGAGTGAGAATTTTGGCTCAAGGGAGGCCAAGTACAAAAGATATATAACTTAGTAAAGAAAATTTAAATTTCATATGTATAACATATATAATACTTTCCTATGAATAAAGAAACATAATGTTGAGTACAAAAAAATAAAGTATGTGAAAAAGAAATAGATTAGTTTTTTTTTATTATTCTAGGGGGTCACAAAAATATCTTTATACTATTGTAAACAGACATGAAAAAAAAAAAAAAATGGGGGGTGACGTCCCTTCTTCTCTTTGGAGGTGCAACCAGGTCTTACAGATTAGGTGACAGAAGTTGGATTCTTGCATCCAATTCAATTGACATAACCAAAGATGGGCTTTAGACAGATAATTTAAAAGCACTATTCTGAAATGTGGAATGCCTCACAATCCAAGGGTTTCAAGAACCACTTGTTAAAAGGTGGCTTCCCTTTAAAAATTTTGGAAGCCAAATGATATTCTTCAGCTCCATCCTGCAAATGATTAATCATGCAAAACAAGTTAGGAAATAGCATGCCATAAACATTTGTCCACTCTAGTTGCAGAGACAACGCTAAACTCAACAGTAAACACTCTGAATTATGTATTTATTACTTAAAACAAGTGGTTTTTAGGCCAGAAATACAGTACAAGACATAGACAATATAGGATTTCCCCCTAACAAGGAATCTCCTCCATTAAGCAATTAACTCAATGAATAACAAACCCAAAACCCCATCACACTAATTGTTACATCATTCTATAACTGCCTAAATAACTTATAAAGACAGAAATAATACACGTACAATAATTCAGATCCATAACCACCCAAACTAAAGACACAATTAATACACAGACAGTAATAATTCCGGCCAAGCTAAATGATTACTACACAAACACTAATAATCAGTTAGCTTCTTCACAAAGTTGATTCTAGCATATACATAAGTAAGTTTTAGCTTATAGACAAAGCTTATTTCTTTCTTCCTTCTTATTTTCTTTTCCTATACATGTTTATAGAAAAGTTTATCCAAATAGGATCAAAGTCGGTTTCTTATTCCTTGCCATATAAACTTTACATGACCTATATCACTATATCAGACAACACAAGTTAGGCCATCATAAAAAAAAGAGAATGTGAAGAACATCAAGAATACCTTAAGTTCTCGATAAGTAATCCCATTGGGAAGAGAACTGATCAAATTTTCCGGTCTCAGTGACAAGAAAACCTCCAACAGCCTCTTTCTGAGAAAATAATAATTTATTATTATTGTTAGTGCTTTACAAATAAAATTTCCACCACCATATATATCAGCACTCACTTGCATAAAGATGACTGTGTCGATGGGTAGAGTGCCCCTTTCGCAGAGGTGCCTTGCTTTCTTCCAGTAGTTCCCGTGATGACGTCATGCAAGCCACATTCATTCCAACATATAGAATATCTGCAAAGTTATGCATCAGATAAATGCAACATCAATCCATAAAGCTACATTAACTTTAAGGTTTTCCAACATCTGATTGTAAGTACCCGCATGTTAAAGTGTTAGCAGCACTCTCAGATTGCTGAAAGACCTTTGGGGGTACTGGTCCAGCGTGAAATATTGGCTATGAAATGAAAAATACATAGAAGTTAGCATCCTATAACACACTTTTCTTTCCACTAAGAACTGAATTTCCACAGACCTGGTTCACTAGAAACGGAGATGTCAGTTCATTCAATAAGGGTGGAATACGTTCATACAAAGCTCTTTTCAAGTTATCCTCCAAACGAAAATTCTCAGGACTGTTTACGGGCAGACCAACAGTAATTGAAGAAAGATATACAGGTTGAAGAAAGTAGGAAAGCAAAGCTCCTGGAATAAGAGAAACAATGCCACACTTGACTTTCACAATGAAAATACAATAAAACCACACTATTCTAATTCCATACTTATTAATCTCGGATAGCGGCGCGTAGCGGCCACCCCTAAAAAATGCTATAGCGCTATAGCGGGTAGCGCTACACCGCTACAGCGAAGTATATAAAGGAATATATTCTGAAATCTTTCATCCATCACTAAGCCTCTCAAATACCTTTACAAACATAATTCCCAAAAAAAAATGACATAAATATCAAACATAAAAGACTAAAATAAATTCAGTAACTCACACACGAATAAAATAATCCAATAATAAATTAATGAACAATAAGAAAACAGAAAATAATTATTTTAACAAAAAATAAACAGACCTATCATTTATATAATACATAAATACAAAAACTATAAACAAATAATAAATCAACTAGAAGAACAAATAAATATAAGAATATAATTTATATAATAAAAGTATAAAATAGAGGTAAAAAACAAAAAACAGTAGCTCCATTCCCTCTTGTTCACCATTGTCAACAGCTAAACGCCTAAACATTTGTTAGTGGGACCTGCAGGTGTGCACTCATCTTCTCTCTCCTCAATATCTTTATGCGACTCCAATCCCTCTTGTTCACTATTGTCAACATCTGAACAGTGAACACTTAGTAGTGGGACCCACAAGGTGTGCACTCAGCTTCTCTCTCCTTAAAATCTTCACGTGACTCCATTCCTTCTTGTTCAAAATTAACTTGCATGTTTGAATCCAGCATCTTCTCTCTCCTGCCCCTTGCAGCACCGTCTTTTTCCTTTTCTTGATCCTCCAGAACCCAGTTCCCCATACCCACCTCAACCATTGCACCCACTACCACCAGATTAAGCTCGCAATTGTCGCTTTTCACCAGCTTCCTCATATAGGTGGAGGACTGACTCTCGCCGAAAGCGTGAACTGGAGCACCTACCTTGTTGCACGATGCTTTTGTTGGCCATTTACGAGCTTGACCAATAGCGGAACGGCATCGCTTCGTCTTCCTCCGCGAGCCTCGTTGCCTTTCGTCTTCCTCCACACGTCGGTCTTCCTCCACGAGCCTCGTTCCCTTTCGTCTTCCTCCACATGCCGCTCCGCATCCGGCTTTTTCCGCCACACCCACCCGCGATAGCGGCCGCTATTGCCGCTTTTTCATATGCACGGTCGCGGTGCGGTTTGTGGCGGTCGGCCGCCGCACCGCACCGCTAATCCGCAATAGCGCGCAATAGCGCCGCTATTAATAACCATGTCTAATTCACGTTCATATCCACACATCTAACATTATCACACCAACACAAATCTGTAATTCAAGTTTGCGAAATCGACTGTTTGTTTTGCGATAGCCAATGATATACCTCAATCCTCACTGTTGTGTTTGCAATCAAACTATATACATTTAGGCACTACTAATATAAAAATGTAAGAAAATTATGTAAATATAAAACAAATGTCAGAATCATACAACCAACTGACCTTGTATGGTTTATGTAAAATGGTTACATGTACACAAACACCACTATGAACGTCATTGTGCATGATGATTCATGTGCTGTATTAAATTGTTGTTGTATAGCAGGAATATGTCACATCACAACTAATCATCAAGCAAAAACTACCAACATGCAGACACCCCTGGTTTAAGCATATCTAACCTTGAACACCAACAACATTCCAACGAGCTATCTTGTCAGAGCAACTAACTGACAGGGTTGTATCACCACGACCTGGCTTCCTCTGGACCATCCCCATTTGTTTTGATCCATTATCTGGAATTAATGGCAAAAGTATTTCTCCTCAGACCAAAATAAACAGCCAAGCTTTCAATGGTAAATATCCATCAAATATTTTTAAAAAAAAGACTATACATCAAATTTGATAAGAATTGCAATCAAAGTGCAATCATTGAATTATAGAAGGAAAGAATTCACCCAATCTTAGTTGTTTGAATGTTTTCTTAATCGCATTTGTCAAAGGTTTCTCTAGACCTTAGCCATTTTTTAATTTATGTATAAAATGTTAAATGTTGTTAAACTTACCCAAAGGTGAAGTTGAATCACTTTCTCCTAAAACCGCAGTTTCCAAAGGAGAGACATGAGAGCTCAGTGAAGCATCTCCACCTAAAAAATGGAACACAAAAGGCAGTTACCCTTGAACCTCCTAAACACATATAGTGAATTAGTGACAATTAAATGAAAAACTTTGATGATTAAAGAGAGTAAAAAGGAGAAAGAGATAAATTACATGGTAACTGGGATATGTACATATGTAATTTCCAATCTTTTTTCAAGGTATACTTCCCTTTATTAAGACAACCTGGATCCAACTCAAATGGCAAGTTGTCTTCATCAAGTTTGAATCGTTTCCCTCCATTTCCAGGTGCATGCTTACTACTACTTTCAGTAAGATGTTGAATCTGTGCATAGAAGAACCTGGTGTGAATAGAAACAAATGAAATAACATCTCCTCACATTGCAAGACATTAAATTAAGGACAACTTATATACAGTTTCATAGGATCTATTTGTACTATTCTCCAATCAGAATGAGAGTTTCTCCCCAGTAATCTACATAATTCTTTAATGCAAACATTTATTACACATATTACCGATGTAAAACTCCAATTCTGATTGGAGAATAATACAAATAGTATCTAAAGAATTATATATAAGTTTTATCCTTATATGAATTCATCACAAAGAGTAGTAATACCCTACATTAGAATTTTACTAAACTTAAGTAAAATGCACATGATCACGTAATAGCATGTATCAATGAACATGAACATGAAACAAGGACGAATATACACTATCAACATTCAAAATTGACACATCTTATGGATACAAACTGTTCCATAATCATGATACAGAATGTAAAAAGCTCATAAAAAAATATTAAACATAGCAAATTTCAAAAAGATAGGAATGAAACCTCATCAAGGCTCTTCGAGCAATGACTTCGGCATGGGAATCATGAACAACATCACCACAAGTGCGCAAGAGAGAACGTCCAATGCACTTTGTCCCCGTTCCCATTGCAACAACCTTCAAATCTTAATGAAAAATAAACAAATAAGAGAATTCCTTAACCCAAAGAAAAGCTTTTTTTTCTTATATTTTGAGAAAAATAATAAAAAAGAGAAATTTGGTTAATGGGTAATTGTTGTGGCGAAAAGAGGAAGAAGAGAACCATTGGAAGGAGAAGAGAGAAGGAAAGCGGCCAAAACGGTGACTTCACGGCCTTGAGGTTTGCCCTTTTTGGGAAGAGAAGCGTAGAAAGAAATAACCTTTTCATATACCCTTTTGCCCCAACTACTTTCCTCAGAAAATGAAACTGGAGACGCCATGGACATGGTTGAGGTTCACGTTCAGCAACCCAGTAACCCTGTACTGTGTGTAGTGACAGTTCAAAGAAGAAAGCCCCAACAATATAGTTTAGATTAGACTTTTTTTGTATTAGTAAAATAAAATAAAATGTTAGCATCCTATTGAAAGAATTTTTTTTAAAAAAAAGCTATTAAATTTTGAGTTTAATTTTTATTTTTGATGTGTTATTACTGATATATATATATATATATATATTAATCAATAAAAATTATGATTAATAAAATTTTTGAAAATAATTAATGTAAAAATCAATAAATTTATAAATGTATCTAATATTTATTGAAAAATCCAATCTTTGTGTATAAATGTTTCGTTTTTTTCTAATAACACTTTTACATGCATAATGAATGAGATTATGTGTTGGATATGGAATAAATCATATTAACAAAAAAATTATTTTATATATTTATAATTTCTAATAAAAATTAATCATTATTTTTTATAATAAATATTTTGTATCAATATTATATAAAAAAAAAGGATGTGAGACTATTTTTTTAAGATATTAACTTTTATGTTCCATATAAAATTTACACAATTTAAATAGAGACTATTTTAAAATAAATATTATAAAAGTTAACAATTTTATTAGTAATTATAATGAATAACGATATAAAATTGTACAATCAATACGTTTCGAATATATTATTTTTAACAAAAAAGACTAAACAAAATATTAATACAGTTTTTGGAAAAACTTCAAGGCAAGTTTTAAAAATGTAAAAATAATTAATCAATCTTTTTCACCACATTAGAAGTCTTTATAAATAAAATCCCTCTTTCTCCAATGACTTTTCACCAAACTATTTTTATGTTCACGAATCTTTATTGGTTTTCAGCAGTTGTATCATTTGTGTGTGTAATTATTTATTTGTTTAATGGTAAAGAGTACTACTTTATTTCATTTAGAATTATAGAATAAATACGATTTGGAATTTGATCATGAACTTAATTGTTAGCATAAAATTGTGATAATCTTGCTAGATTTGCGTGCGTAATTAGATTTGAATTGAAAAGGTTTTACTAAAAAGGTTAAAAAAAAGTTGTATTTTTTAATATAAATTGAATTGAGATTACTGCAAGAATAATTTGACTCATCCTAAAAATTACATTGAATTTAATTTTAAAACTCAAGCCTATCTAAATCAACCTCAGACTAAATAAGTGAGACCGGATAGTGTGATGCAAATTGTGGGCTTCTACTCAATGAACCCAACTTTTTTTTTAAAGTGCTCAATGACCCAACTTGAAATTAGAAGTCTTGTCATTATTACTAAATCTCTTCCTTAAATTTTTAAGTATATTTGACTTAAAATTTCCAAATATTTTACTTTAAAATCAAACTATGACTTTCATTAACTTGCCCAATACAATTAGTCTTGTTATCACATCATAAATTAAAGAAGGTAATTTAGTCAAATCTTCTAAGAACATCTTTAGTGGTAGATCCTAAATTGGGATTTTAGACACTTTTCTAGACCCATAGTGTCATGTAAGATTGAAGATCTCTCAAGATTCCTCCCATTTAGTTCTTTAATGATAGATCTCATTTTGAGATCTTAGGAAGAGAGAAAGAGGAAAAAAATTATTCTTTTTTGAACAATGTACAGATCTTAAGGGTTCTTCTACAGTAACTCATTCTCTATGTTGGAGATCTCTTTACCTCCTTTGTTAAGAGATCTAGTAAAGACCAGATCTTAAATTCAAGATTCTTACTTAGGATCTTGCACTAAAATTACTCTAAATCTTTTGTTTCCTGCTGAAACTAGATGGCCACATTTTTTTTTTTCAAGGTCAACAATAAATTCCACTTCTCCCTGTCTGGGCTAGGTGCATAAGTAGCCCAATTCGGTGACTACTAGTGAGATAAACAACTAAAAATTTCTTAACATTTTTTCTATTATTGATTCAGAGTTTTATTTTTATTCTTAATTTAAATATTCTATTTTTTATTAGAAGGAATTTAAATATTCTACTAAAATAAAGGATTTTATATAAACTTTCATGTAGTAAAAAATTATTAAATAACCACTTAATTAAAGTTGGAGCTGTGAAGGCAAAATCAGGATAAAAATTTTAATATTTCATTGAAAACTAAAAACGTTAATCAATATGATGAAAAAAATGCTAAAGTGACAATCAATACAAAATGAAGGGAGTATAAAGTAAGTTGCCTTAAAAATTAACCTACAAACCAAAAAATGTTTTAAATTTTGTGTAAAAAAAAAGCATTCGTGAATTTATTTGTAACTTTAATATATAATTCAAAATAATTGTTTATTGTGTTTAATTTATTTTACTTTTTATTTTTTAACTAAGTATATGTGTGAATATTTAGATGCTGCTTAATAAATACATATATATATATATATATATGCGTATATGGTGGATTTTAATCTAACAGGTTGGGATGGGCGGATGCATGTGTAAGATGGGAGCAGTGCCTCCCCTTAAATTCTCAAGAATAGATATTTTTTTATAATAATAAAATAAAATAAAATATAAAAATAGCTTAAACATTTGCATGAGAAGAGAAATTGAAAAGCATGGAAAAAGAATAATAAAAAAGATGAAAAATAAGAAATGAGTGAGTATTGGTATGTATATTTGTAATTTTTATAAATATAGTAGTCACATTCTTGTTATTTTTAAGAATCGGTCACACGCTAATTTTGTCAACTTTCTCTTTTTTAAATTATACATTTTTCACAATTTTATTATAATGTTTTATTTCTTTAATTTTCTTTGCAAAAAGAATTTTCGAGGACAGCACTCCGCCACTAGTGCCCCCTTACGTTTTTTTCTAGATCCGCCTCTGCAGGTTGGTAATGGAAGGTTACTATACAGTAGCTATTTTTTCCTACCTCATTGTCATCATAGTTGTTTTATACTGTTTTTTCTTTTTAGAAAGAACATTTAAATCCGTGTGCTATGTCATTTTCTAAAAGAAAGAAAATAAAAGTTATCGAAAAAGAGAAAAAAAAATCGTGTGTGTTACATCATTTCTAATAATATCGACTCAATTTTTCCCATTACATAGCAATATTCTTAGAGATGTAGAAATTTTTTAGACCCTAATTCATGTTTAAATTGGAATGATAAAGACATGAAGTACATTTATTGCTTTGATTACTAATATAATAATTCTTCAATTAATTACTTGGATTAGACAGTTGATTTAAGTAGAACAGAAAGTAATAGAGGGGAAAAAGTAAAAATGAAAACAAAGAGCTGTCATGCAGGCCACGTAGGGAAACATATGTTAATGCACATTTTTCCAACGCAATTTTCCTGTCTTTTCCAACCACGTTATTTTTTTTTTCGGATGGTCAACATCAATTATTAATAAGTAATACTTGCAAGAAACTTATGAGAAAGGGAGCACTGTCCCTAGCAAGGGAATAATGCCAGGAATGCCAAAAAGAAAAAGAAAATGATACCACAAGTTAACATTATGACAAAACAAAAAAAAGTTAACAGTATGATTATTGGTTAAGAATCATATAGCTGGCTATCTTCATAAGACTAGTTGGCATTGACCAATACCTTTTCTTGCCTTTGGTCTCACAACGTGAAAATTTTGTAATAAAAACAAGGTCTATAATAATTTTAAGTTTTTTCACTTGAATATCACTCTTTCCGTCTCAAAATAATTAAGTATTATTTTAAATTATTTTAAACCAAAGACTATTCAATCAGATAAACCCACTAAAGATGTTCATGCCTTTAACGTTTGCATAATAAGGAACGGAACCATGAAATTGTTGCATAATAAGGAATTTGAATTGAAAATAAAATTCTTGCATTGTTGCCTTAACATAAATCTATGATTTATAGAAAATAAAAAAATCTATAAATTATATCTTAAAAGAAATATAAAAAAATTACTATAAAACCAATTAAAACATTCCAAATTCAAAGCAAAACACGTTTTCTCTATCAATAAAATTATCTATAAAAGCGATATTAAGAAAAAATAAATTTAGCATAAAATATAGCCTTATATATTTTAATTCTTTTTTATTAATAACTATTGTTATAAACAAAATTTATACAATAAAATAAGGAAATCTCACTACAAACACCAGTTAGAAAAAAGAAAACAATATTTTCTATTTTTGTTCTCTCAATATATTTTTATTTTTAAGTAGACATAAAATAAATAAACAAAAATGTACTATATCTAACATTTTCTAAACCTACAACCGAAAAGCATTACATTAGTTTTTACCCTCAATAAAACATGGTTCACGTACTTCCATGGAAGTAGTAAAAACAACATTGAGGTGATATATAATTATATATTATAGGCCATGTTCTAATGTTCTACTAATTGTAAGTTAACTTTCATTGTCTTAGTTTTTAACTAGTTTATAATTTGTAAGTGCAATCAACAAAGAGGTTTATGCATTTTTGGTCCAAAGAAGGTTTTAAATTGTGGTCCCACTTTCGTCTAATCCTTGATATTG
The DNA here is from genome assembly GCA_007407185.1 of Glycine tomentella. Lineage (NCBI taxonomy): Eukaryota > Viridiplantae > Streptophyta > Magnoliopsida > Fabales > Fabaceae > Glycine > Glycine tomentella. The sequence goes on along the minus strand of PYAF01000478.1, from coordinate 905,714 downwards.
TAAAAAAACATTGAGGATAAATGTGACTGATGTCATGATGCAGTCATAGACACTTAAAAACTTTGACATCGTAATTGTGGTTGCGAACTGATTTCCAAAAACCTTGGTTCAAAGTTCATTGCCACTGTCATTTAGGCTATCTTTGGGAGTTAGGAGGGGAGGGGAAGGAAAGAGATTCAAAGGGAAGGAAGGGAAAGGAAAGAGAGGAAAATGAGGGAAGTTCCTTCTTCCTTGTTTGGGAGTTAAAAATTTATGAAGAGAGGGAAATTGAGAGTTAATGAGATACTTTTACATAATTAATTTTAATAGTAATTTTAAAGTGTATGATAAATAAATTTTAATTAGCATCAAACTCACCAATAATTATTTATCACAAAACATTGATGGGTAGAATAGTAATTTTAATTAATTTTCCTTCTAAAAACCCCCCAAATAGGGGGGATTATAATTTCTAAACATTGGAGGGTTTTGGAGGAGTTTTAAAAATCCCCAAATCCTTTCCCTCAAAAATTATAACTCGCAAATAAGGAGATTACTCTAGCTAAACCCTTCTTTTCCCTTCCCTCCCCTCCTAACCCCCTCTCCCAAACATAGCCTTAGGGTGCTTTACTGTCTCAGTTTTGTTTAGTGTCTGTTTGATTTAAAGGAATGAATGATGGTGAAAGTGAATTGAGATGAAAAAGAAATAAAATATTTGACTTAAAGTAGAGTATAGAGGTGTGGAATCTACACCAATTTTTAAAATTTTCATCTTAAATGCACTAAAGTATAATTAAACCAAACACTACCTTAGGCTTTGGATGAATTAATCATAGAACGTAGAACTATTTGGTCTGGTTGTTTTTTTCCTTTGTCCTTCCGAGGTACAATTTTTTTTTATGGATGAAATGACATTTGTGAAGTGTGAACCTTCAAAACGTGTTGTGTTGTTTATCTGTCAAGCTTATAGCACAATGGTCAGTGAAAGATGTACACTTATTTAATACTATTGTGTATAACATCAATTCCTCCCACTTCTGATAGAGAATCAGCTAGATTCAAAATCAGGCAATTACACTGATATGAATTCTTAGTTTTTCAGTTTTTCTGAACAGAAGATTATATATAGTATGCTTAATCCTTCAACGAATGTGAAAACTATTTATATAATACAGCTAGCTAACAACAACTACTTGTCATACAGATGCAAGTGAACGGTTTTCAATACAAAGTACAAACAGCTTAAAAAAAATGCTGAATGGAAGAGCACCAGTGTTAGGGTGCTAATGTACAACCCAGTTGGGATTTCTATACATTTTGGTTCCTCATTGATTTGTCTGCATGAAGAACATCTTCAATCCAAGCTACAATGTTGAATGCTAAGCCTTCTAATACTCTGGAGTAGCTTTCTAATATCGCTTTTCCTACATCCTGCAGAAGATAATATTCATTCTTAGTCCATGAGTTCATAATCTAGATATCTGCTAGGTTCTACAATAGATATCCATATCATGGTGTCCTAAATTGTTCATCATTTGTAAAAAAATGACCTCGTGATATCTTTTTTGTTATTTTTCAACTTGATATGAATTTGTAACTGGCTAAACTTACCCGGTTGTATTGAATCTTGCATGTGTCCAATGATGTTTGTGAAAGTTCAGGATATCTTTGCTTCAAGCAAAACAACAAAATCTCAGCTCTCTCAGATAAGATGTAGTTTTTGTCACTTCGGTCTGTGTCAGCCATGAGATCCTTAACTTTGTTCCATGATGTAGTTGAATGGCTCAGACAAGCTTTTCGCCTCCAAGTGAACATTGAAGACTCAACCTTATCTGCCAGCTCAAGTGCTTCATGTTCAGAACTTATTTTGAGACAGTCAAGAAGGTGATCTGGTGAGAACTTGTCTGCAGAATACATATAGCGGTAAATTGTGTCCCCCAGACTTGTTCTTCCACTCTAATGTTAGAGAAGAGAAAAATAAGTCAGATAAAATTTTAGAAAACATGAAAACATACTACTCAATGCGTTTTATGCAACCAAATTGTTTGTAGTGATGAATGATGACCACTCTTGGTTTCACGTTCATGTAAAACACTTATTCTCCTGCACAAACTTCATTCGTAATTCCTTTTGTGATTAATTTCAAGGATATAAGCATAAGACTAATAGAGGATTTCATTGAATTTACATTTTTAGCATCATGTATGATGCAATGAAATTATATAATCCTTTTCTGTGCAAGACTCATCTTCAACTATCTTGCCCTATGGCAACTTGGTGGAATCCTGAATCGCATATCAAAAATATTTCAGCTGTGCAGACTCATTCCTTGAATTTTATGTAGACTGAAACTTGGAGAAACAAAATAGTCTTTAATAACAATTGGATATGAGGACTAACCTTGGGAAGATTAGACATATATGTTTCTGGGATATCCATCTCTGCAAGAACACTGCTATTTATAGCCATTGCTGCTTTATGAATTTGATTAGCACAATCTCTTTTCTCATTCAAGTGCTTCCTTGACTTATCAGAGAGTCCCCCAGGGTGAACACAAGGAACTGGCAGCCACCACTTCTCATCTTTCCTCTGAACAATCCTTCGAAATGAGCCTTCCCGTGACCGAGTTGAATTCCCTGATATTCTCCCTTGCTCCACGTACCAAAATTCAGTATCCTGGAAACTATCCAATATTTCCTGTAAAAAGATAAAAAAATAAAAAATTGTAAGGCACAAAATCTTTGAATGAAAACAGAGTTGTCACAAACAAGAAGCATTTGAAATTTGTCTTACTATGAGCATTGTGTCAAGCTTCTGCAAAGCTGGGAGGTTGATGTAAATATCTGATCTTGGTTTGCTTGTCATCATCTAAGAGACACCACTAGATAACATATTAGACACATTATGAGATGCACAAAAATCTTCATTATCCTTATAATTAAAGGGTTTAGAAATAATTCACCTCCACAATTGTACCATCTTCTAAATATTGTGCAGTTGGGGAAAATTCTACTATGTAATCACACACAGATAGAAGACAATTCATTTCTCTTCTCCACATAGCCTTCTTCTCAGGCTTGAGAGGCTCCAACTTTAAATTTTGTCCAAAAGCAGTTGCTGCAAATTCCCAATTCAAATAAGTTAAACCATAGCCATACTATTGGACTATGCTATTGCTACTATTAAAAAAATTACCGTAGAGATTGGTAATTGAATTTGATATTGTTACTGCAGTGCAGACACCTTTCCCACCACCAGACATGTCTTCCCCCAATAGAAGCTTTGAAAATCTTTCCCTCATCATATCAAGCTCTATAAATACCCACAAAACTCAGTTAATTTCTATATAACTTCATTTTTTCAGATAGGAAAAATTAACAAGCTGTGAGTGCAACCCAACCTGTCTCTAAGAGGTCAAGGTCATCAGATTTCTCATCCAGTGAGTGTCTGTGCTGCTTCATTCCTAACCTTGAAAGCGCAGCTTGACTAGCTCCATGTTTCATTGGTGTCCATAGAGAAGGTGAAGGTTCACTTGCAAAGCTATTGTCATCAATAGGCTCACAGAAGTTTGAGACCTCCGAATTAGACCGACAGTACGTGAAGGATTCGCCACTGAATAAAGGGGAGTATCCAACGTTTTCAGTGATTGAATGATCATTTTGATCCACAGAAGAAGGTGAATGTTGGTACCCCACATCAGAGTTGTCATCAAAGTTGGATGATTTGTCCATCTAAAGTCAACAACCTATGTTAAATTTCCTCAACACCTACACATATAATCATGGAAGTTGAGTCACAAAAATTAGGTTTGTGGACTCCAATAGTACTTAGTAGTTACTACACTAGTACTCCATGATCACCTATGAACATAGTCACATACTATGATATCAAAGTAGGATCCACTACTCAGCTTAAAATGAACAGTTACTTTATTGAATTGAACTATGGAAACGGGACAAATAAAGGAAAACAAAAACATATCAAAAGAAAAAGGCTGAAAACTTGGATGTTCTTGTCCTTCCTTAACAAAAAAGCAAAATCTTTCAAAGAATGTTGCTGCTATTGAGACCCCGAAATTATTCACTGAAAAGGGTTGCTTACAAAGCATTCTTTATCCAGAGGGTAAAAAACAACTGAAGTTTTCAAACTCCAAAGACAAACGGTTATGAAATAAGAAATAAAAATAAACGAAAAAGCAACGGTCCCCGCATTCTTTTCTATGTTACCTTTTTAATGGCTTTGGTTTGAATTCGAACAGTGGCTAGCTAAATAAACATCCTTTGAAACAGTTCCCTCCTTAGCGTTTGTGCCTTTATCTTCTCCCTTGAAGACTATTCATTCCAAAAAAGATAGAGAGATGAAAGCTTTCTTTAGAGAATGAAAACTCAGTTGCAAAATGACTAAAATATGGTGTTGGAGAATAACACAACAATACATGCAAGGTTGTCATAAATTAGAAAAAGGGAGTCAGAGATTGAAGTCTTGGATTGGAGTGGTTGTGTGATACTATGTCTATACATGATTGTAACTACAAAACTGACATACTTAAATGAAGAAAAAGATAAACTAACATACTTAAGTAGAACAGAAAGAAAATGGGGGAAATGAGTTTAATATTTATGTATTAATCATATAAAATAATTTTATATTATTATTTAATTATAAATTATTGTTTAAATTATTTTAAAATAATTATTTAAAAATTAACAAATTTATTATATATATATATAAGTTGTGATTAAATGAAATAAAAATTTTACATTGCATAACCCTTTTTTTAAACGTAGAAATGAAAACAAAGAGCTGTCATGCAGGCCACGTAGGGAAACATATGTTAATGCACATTTTTTCAACGCAATTTTCCTGTCTTCCAACCACATTAATTTTTTTTTAATTTTCGGATGGTCAACATCAATTATTAATAAGTAATACTTGCACGTAACTTGTGAGAAAGGGAGCACTGTAACTAGCAAGGTGAATAATGCCAGGAATGCCACAAAAAAGAAAAAGAAAATGATACTACAAGTTAACAGTATGTTAAGAATCATAGCTGGCTATCTTCACAAAATTAGTTGGCAATGACCAATACTTGGATGAAAACAGAGTTGTCACAAAACTAGTTGGCAATGACCAATATTTTTTCCATATTTTATATTATATTATTTTTGCTTAAATTCAAAAGTACTCTACGATGTTAAATTAAATATTCCTTAGTTACATAAAAATTAATTTTATACTTTAAATTTTTTTTTTGAATGGTTTAATATTTGAGGTCCACGTGCCTTAAGAGTTTATCTTCAAAATTTTGTAAAAGTTAAATTCTTAAATTATACAGCGTTATTATTTACTCCTATAATATATCGTTCTCACATTTTTAATGAAACAAAAATTAATGAATAAATATCTATTTTTTTTGTTACATGCAGACACTTTTTTTTATATATAAATATCTACTTTTGTGGTGACATATTTGATACCAAATAATCTCTATCCTGTAATAAGGGTTGTATAAGAAGAAAAAATAAATCTTGAAATAAGTATTATTTTATTTTTTAATGTAAGTTTCCACTAATACTCTTAATAAGTATTATTTCAGCTTTTCAATATATTTTTTCATACGTATAAATTAAATTCACGCACACTATTCAATCAACTAAATTATATCCCTTGATTTTAATTTTTAATATAATATTAGTAATAAGGTTTGTTTCGTATAATTATGGTTCTTTTTATTTATTTATTAGCTTTTTTTTGGTGTAAAAAATATTTATTAGAACAACACTTATTACGAAACAAGGGAGTACTTTCTAGCAAATCCTTTGATACAATGACACCACATTAATTATTGAAATATGAAACTAATGACATTGAAAGATCAATGTATTTTGTTTTTAAATTTTCAAAGGATTAAGGGTGGAGATTGAGATAAGGAAGAGTCGTGTGTTTTTTTTACATAGAATGTAGATACATGCACCGTAGCTTGAAATTATTATAGCTAATGAGACAATGCATGTAGTGTTGTCAATAAAAATAATAATAAATGTTTGGAGCGTGTTGTGTATGTTCTAAAATTAATAAAATAAAAGCTTGTTTAAAATTTAAAAAATTAGATGGACAGTTTAGTAAGGAAACCATAAAGGGCTCAAAGCTTTTCAAACTCAATATTTGTGGGATTGTGGATTGTTTGACCTAATCATGGATTGTTTGGTTAAGTAAGCCCACTATAAAAAGACTTGTGTTTTTTAGGATTAATGTTTAACAAATTATGTATTATGTAATCAAATAAGTTGATCATAATATTCCTACGACTTTTAATTAAGCTCAACATTTTTGAGAGATTGTAAACTCTATGATAAGGTAAATCAACGATACCTTTTAAGTTTAGGATTTAAGGAGTTGTGGATCATTTAATTCAAAAAATTCATCATAAAACACTCATATCTTTTAAGATCAACACTTAAAGAAACGTGGATCATCCGATTTGAATGTTTATTATTTGGTTAGATATGACGATTATAAAATGCACATTAGGTTGTGTATAAACAAAGCAACAAAACACATTTTAAATAATAATAGATAGATGATAAATTGCATTAAACAAGTTAATTAATTCAAGATTTTGTACATAAAAAAGATTATATATATGAATTGAAGTAAAACCCTTTTCACAACTTTTATATCTCGCAGGAGATTAGTTATCTGATTGGACCGATAACACTATCAATAAAAAACAAAAACAAAAACTTAGATAAAAAGGCAAGACAAATTAGCTAAAGTGTTGTTTGTGTTTTGCAATTAGAGTGAATGAGTAATGATTTTGTTGCCATTTAAACGGCAAACAACACTGTGTGAACCTAGAATTAACCGAATTTGACGTGAGGAAAAACAACAGCTACCGAGAAAAACACAAGTTACCACCAAACCCAACACAATCTATTAGTTGTGTAATTACCGACACAAGAATGGTAAAACACACGGCGGAATGCGTGGAAGTGGAACACTTTATACGGAACAGCCACGCAAACCCACCGTACGTGTTATAGTTACTCATTTTCCCCCTTTTACACCCTTTCTACTATATTCTCTTTCTTTCGGATTTTTTTATTAGGGTTTTAGTAAATTATCAATAATTAATGTCTTTGAGAAAAGAAACAGCTGGAAGGCAAATGTTTCCATTAATTCAAAGGAAGATTAGAGTACGAAGAGAGGCATAAAACAGTTGGCTATCTTTATTTAAAGGAAAAACTATTGGCTAATCAGCCTAATCATAAAAAAAAATGAACTTAAGAGAAATTATAACTATTAATTGTATAAAAAAATTGTTAACAATACACTCTTTTTTAAACACATTCTCTTTCATTAGTTAATTTTTTTTTTAAATTGTAGGTCTCATTTAATATTTAATGACTCTCTCTTTCATGATTGTGTAGTTTTTAATAAATTTTACTCAATAATAGAATGAGTACTATTAAGAATGTGTTAAAGAAAGTGTCTTTAACATTCCTAAAAATTTATCTTTTTGATAAAAAAAATATAACTAAATTTGTAATTAAATATGCACATGTATAGTTATGTTTTTTATTCGTAAGAATTGAAAATAGCATTAAAAAATTTAGAATAATTTATACATTTTTTTTACATTTTAACTGATTAATTTTTAATTATAATTCTTTATTTTACTCCTTAAAGTAAATTTCTCGCTCACCTTAAAACAATTCCTTAAATCCAATATATATGGTTTTCACCAAACAAAAGAAAATCATTAAAAAAATCAAAAAAAAAAGTCCAACATATATGGTTGGCATAGTACCTAAAGGAGTATATCGGTGGCAACATCTTTATTTCTTTCTTTTGTTTTTCCCCTTTCTGTTTTTGATTCTTTTGAATTAATTGAAAGCTGTTCGCAACGTTAAATTTGTGAAAAGGTGATATCAATCATGATAATTATAATTATCAAGTGCTAAGAATAGTGATTATTAATAATGAAAGAAAAGTTGTCAAGAATAATTCTCTTTACGTCTTTATCTTTATGGTGGATACTGGATGATATGATTGCTTCTTTTTTCCCGTGTATACACCGAGTAAATTAAAGGTCCCTATCCTTAAAAAAATCAGCGTCTCTCTTTTATAATCTACTATTTTGCATTTTCAGTTAATAAAACTATTCATTAATGATATTTGGTTAATTTAACCAACCCTCACAAATATTTTTGTGATCAATATTAAATTTCTATGTAATATTTAATTGATACAGTATTATAATTATTGTTTCACTCACATCAAACTTAAAAACACGTCTACTATATGTCCCTAGTGTAATATTATTCTTACAACGTCTTATTACAATACCTTTTTTTTTTGTGTGTGTGTGTGAAATATACCTTTGCCTACTCGGACAGATAAATAGAAAAGAAATATAAGTATAAAATAGGTAATGTAATAAAAAAAGAAAAAAATATGAAAAATATAATGAGTTGGATGGTAGGTATATCTCTAAAACACATATTCATTGCCTACATAATTAGTCTACTTGTCAATTAGCACAGGCATGCTTGGGGGTATGTTTGAAACTATTTTGAACTTTTTGTTTTTAAAAAATGTTTTGCAAATCGTTCTAAAACCTAGTTTTTGAAAGAAGAAAAAAAATATAATAATAGTTGGAATGGTCAAATTAAGTGAGTCAAGTTGACTCATTTGAGTTAGTATACTATAAGTTGGTTAGAAAATGAGTGGATTCAACTCACTTATATTTGTTGGTAATTTAGGAAATAATTAAATTAAGAGTTTGATCTTCTTGTTCAAGTTCATGTACATAGAAGAACATTTATTGAGAGGTTATTTTTCTAAACAAATCTTAGCAATTTATGAGATTAATCTTGACTTTTGACTAAAGGATACTTTGAATTTACTTAAAAAATACTCTTTTCATCCTACAAGATTGATGTTTAAGGTTTTTTTTCTTACAAACCAATAAAGTAAGTATTTCAAGAGACTTAATATTTATTAGATGCTAATTTTACTAAAATATCATTATTCTCTTTCTTAATTTAAATAAATGTATTATTATGTCTTTTAAGACAACATAATTTATAGCAGCATATATAAAATTAGAATAAATATCTCATTAAAAAGTGAGGACATATGAACATTTTTTCAAAGGCTTAAATATCAATTATTTTGGAATAGAAGGAGAAGTGAACTCAATTTGACTGTGCACATTGAAAAACTATGAGTTGATCCACCTAAAATAAATAAATAAATTTAAAATAGAAAAGAAAAAAAATACTTAAACATATAAAAATTCATAATTTTAATAATACAATTCAATTTTAATTTCAGTATTTCGTGAATATATATAATAGTTATTGGGAATAATCCAAGTCCCACATCGGCTAGAGATAATGCCAAGTCAGAGTATATAAGTGGAGAACAATCCTCACCCTATGAGCTAGCTTTTGGGGTTGAGTTAGGTCTAAACCCACATTCTAAGATGGTATCAGAGCCTATTCTAGATCCATTAACGGGTCACTCACCATATTATCCACGCACCAAGCACTTTGCTGGGCGTGAGGGGGTGTATTGGGAATAACTTAAGTCCCACATCGGCTAGAGATAGTGTCAGGATTGAGTTAGGTCTAAACCCACATTCTAAGAATAGTCAAATTTTGTTATTTTTATGATAATAAATGAAAATTTACACCCAGACACTTTTTTTTGAAGTGCGCTACACATTCAAAATGGTTGTAAATCGTCATCAATGAAATATTATTGTAATTAAAATGTTATTAATTAAAGTAATTACATCCTTTGTATTTTTTATATGAAGGAAATAATTGTGTTTTGTTAATAGTAATAAAACATCCTCTAATTTTCAATTTATCTTTTGTAAAGATTTATATAAAAAATACGAATATAATTATGCAAAAATTTAAAATGAAAATTGTGATTTTTTTTATAATCATCAATAATAAATAAATAAATCATTCTTGAAATTAAACAATTGATCATATCTCCTAGTGTTGCTGTAAGTAAAAACAGTGATTTTTTTAATAGACCTATCTCCAACATGCTAAAACTAGTGGAAGGGCTTGTGATTTCATACACTTGGATGGTTGAACTAATGAAATTCAAGAAACATATATATTGGAGATACATTTTAGTGTGATTGGTGAACCCTTCTTTCTTGGATACCCTCATTAATTATTAGCACTTAGATATGGACTTTTGGAGAGATATTTATGGATTCATTTATTTTATATAAACAAAATGTGATATCACTAGTAGTCACTTATCCTAGCTATATACCAAAATCTCTTCTCAAAGATGGTGCCACGTCAACGAAAATCTAAGGGGGACCCACCAACCGAAGAAGAATAAGACGTCCTCCACCACCTTGTATTCTTTCAATAATACACATGCCCATTTATTATCATTTAATGCATAAACAGATAAACTCCATTCATTCCCATACATGCATACGTGGCCACCATTTACCTGTATTACCTGTCGGCACTTCACATCCACCGCACGATCAAACCACGCCGTCAATCAGCGGCTCCAAATCTCCCATGCCCCACAAACATTGTGCTCCCACGGATTCCACGCTATAAGTACTCGTGTTCATTCCAAGTAACGGCAAAATTAGTCATGTAATTATGCCTAAGTCGGTGCTATTACTCATTTAAATAATAAAAATACCTTATAAGTTTTTCGAAGCTATTCGTTTTGTTAAATTAAATTTATGTCACAATTTTTGTATTGATTTAACTTGTATATAGAACACATTTGATTTACTAACAAATTATTTTAATTTAATAAGTAATCTTTCGTTTGTAATTATATTATATATTGGATAGAATTTGTCATCCATAGACGACTCAAAATGCATGATTGATTAATTAATTAACGTGAAATTATTAGAATTTAGTTAAAAATTTGAATTCGAGCATTAAATATTATGTTAACTTAACAATGATTAAGAGGATCTAATTTAGTTACTTGAAAAAAAATGTATAAATGATGGTAAATATTTGATAATGTTCCTATGCATAAATAAAGAAACTATCTTAACAATTAAGAATATAGTCAAAGATATATCATTTAATGCTAATATAAGTTGTTGGTTTTATTTTGAATTGTAAAATATTTTGTAACCAATTTTATAATGGTCTACACTAATTCAATAAAATTAATCAATACTCATATCTTCTATTTTTATGCAAACTTTAAAAATCAAAAATCAAATTTAATTTTAGCACATTTTAACTACCTTTTTGATGGGAAGTGATCTATAAATAATTATGTTTATCGTCTTTTTGCATCTCTGAACTCATTCTATATACATAAGCATACATACATCTAGTGCTTTAGAATCAGAGTTTGGAAAACTCAAGAGAGATAATCAGTTTAATTCAAAGACTCATAATCGTGAGCAATGCCTGGAGGTATTTATAACAATTTAATTTCGCATTGATCTAATTGTTTGTTGTCTAAATGTTAAACATGATTAGATCATAAATATTTAGAACTTACATTTGGTGTCAGAGCCTTTTTCATCTTTGTCTTGCTTTTATTTGGCATCTCTTTTTTTTTTGAAATATTGATTCATGACACTTGTTTTCGAACGTTTTAATTACTAAAGAGACTTGAAATCATATAGAATTTTCTAAGCTTTCTATAAATTAAAAACATGAATTTCGATGTTTAAGATGATTGAAAATATTAGATTTTCAATTCGGGTTCACGGATCGAAATCGGGTCAAAGTGACCTGGTTGAAGGTTAAAGATGAATAGTAAAAAAAAAACAAGTTCTAAATATTTATGATCTAATCATGTTCAACATTTAGACAGTAAACAATTAGATCAATGCGAAATTAAATCGTTATAAATACCTCCCGTCATTGCTCACGGTTCTGAGTCTTTGAATTAAATTGAATATCTCTCTTGAGTCTTTCAAAAATACTAGATGTATATATGCTGATTTATATAAAATAAATTCAGAGACTCAAATATAGATATATTTATTTATACACCTTATCAAAGAGTCAGTTAAGATATGCTAAAATTAAAAAATGTAATAGTGATTAATTTTACTAAATTAGTATAGACCAATATTAAAATTAGTTACCATATATATTTTACAATTCAAAATAAAACCAACAATAGTTTCACTTACTAATTTAATTATGTATCATATACTACTAATATGACCGACGAATGATGTTACATACTTACATGTATGATGGTGCAGTAATTTCACTATTTATCCGTTTGAAATTCGCGACACTTTAAATTCAAAGCCACTCTGTGTTGAAGAGGCACAGCGCAACTTGTTTATCGGAACGTTGCTATAAACGTTGTTGTTTTCAGATAAACACGTGACTATCTATCTATCAATCGATATCTCCGAGTTCAACCGAGCCAAACTCCGAAGCTATGGCAGAGCTCCAAACCAAGGTTGAACCTGTTACGGTCCCGGCTCCGGCTCCGGTGGAGCCCGAGCCACCGCTAGCTGAGGCTCCACCGCTCGAGAAGAAAGCGGTGGCGGTGCCACCACCTGTTCCTGCTGCGGCAGAGGAAACCCAAGCTCTTGTTGTTGTGGAGAAGGGGAAGGAGAATGAGAGTGAGTTTTTTGTTCTTTCGTGTTTAAATTTCCAAACTTTTGCTTTGTTTGAATCATGGGTTACCGTCAAAATTCGAATTTTACAATTACATGCTAGCTAGTAGCTTGGTTGCTTTGTCTATTGTGTTGTATTGTTTTGTTGGAGTATCCATGTTAACATGATGTGAATTATATTCAATAACTTTGTTCATTAGTAAAAATTATTTTGTATTGTTTTGTTGATTATCGTATATGAGAATTCCTTGCTCAAAAATAATATATCATTTGTACCTTTATCATAAAAAAAATTATGTGTCAATGATTAATCTTCGCCGTGAATTGTGTTATGTTGTGACTGTTTGGTTGATGAGAAAACGTTGGAAAATTGAAGGAACGTGAACAGTGTTTGTAAATTCACTAAATTGTCTCACAGGTCTCTTACCTGGTTATAATTTGTATTGTTCCACTTGACTTTCTTTTTTAATGAACCTTTTCTGTTTTATTGAAAATGTTTTGGAGCTTGATTTGTATAATTGGTTTTGGCTCAGTTCAGTTTATTATTCATCTACAAGTTTTCTTTGGGGTACTGCTCTGTGCTTCTTTTTGGTGTTGATTGGTTTCCAGGAGAATAATATGGGTTGTCATAAAAAAACAGCTTTAAGTGATTGATATGTCTAATTTTGGTAAGGTACTATAGAGTGTTGAGTGTGATGTTTGTGAATGTTCTGTTCTTAGTTTCTGTCTGGTTTCTGAGAAAGCGTTGGGAAATGGGAAATCAAAGGAAAAAGAACTATGGCTCTGTAAGAACTTCTTTTTGCAATTTTACTTATTTTTGGCAAAGTTGTTGCAATTTTACGGATTTTAGTATTGTTTTATTTTTTCATCTGTTATATATTTTGTGATCCTGTTTTATGTTTCATGATTTTTTATTTATTTATGGGATCTAATGATTTTCCATTTTCCTTGTTCCCCTGTGAGTGTTTATGGTATTTTTGGTTGGAAGTAAAGAAAATAAGATAATGTATTTTCTTCTATTTAGTCAGAGAAAGAAAAAAAGTTGATTTTTTTTTTCTTTTCACATTTTCTTTAATTTATATTTCAAAAATTTCTCTCCTTTTTTTATTTTCCTTCTACCATACCAAACAAACCCTTTTAAAGATGTGAATTAGAAAAATTTTAAGGAGAAACTTTTTTCATTTTGTATGTTCCAATTCTAATAATTATTTAACATCTTGGCTTACTTATCTGACTGTATATGGTTCTCCATCAGTGATCTTTGGGTTGCCTTTCAATAATTAGCTGTGTATTCTTTCTTTGATGTGTCTTCTTAATGGGGTAACCTCACTTTCTTTTTGGCTTGGAAAAGTTGGTTCCACCTATTCTTTATGTTTATTATGGAAGCATAAATGTTTATCTAGTTAACTGTACTAGTTTTTTCGTGAAGTTAACTGAACAATATTCATAGTATATATTCTTTCATTGTTATAAATTCATTTATACGTGTCTAACTAGGCTGTACTAAAGCAATTTTCTTTCGACAAAAGCATGTTCATCGTTTCTTGTTCTATACGTCAATGCACTACTTCTTTCCCTGTCCCAATAAAGTGATTTTTCATTAGGCCCCCCAAGTTGTCAAAAAATATTGCCCCCCCATGTTGGGATGAAAGGTCTTTTTCCACTTTGGCTAATGATGCTTTGATTACTAGGAAAAAATTATGCTAAGCATTTTTCTTATCCAGCTGGCTTTCTTTAAATTAGAATCTGATCATGAAAGCCAGCATGCATTCTTTACCATTGAAGCAATTTCACCTTTGAGATCATTGCTTTTCTTTACCATTTTACTTTTGATCTACAGAGATACCAGAACCTGTAAAAAAGAACGCCTCGGGTGGATCCCTTGATAGAGGTTGGTATTAGACTTTTCTCATGTTTTAGTTCACATTGTCTTTTTAATATTTGATCTTGATTATATAGTATTTACACTTTTAATATAGCTTTTTGTTTCATAAGTAACTACTTGAGTTTGTCAATTTAAGAAGCACTATCTAGTCTATGGACACCTTTCAAATGTACATGAATCGATTTCTAGTTGACACTTCTCTATATCTTGCTATGTGACATGAATATGTCTTCATACTAACTTATGTTAAGAAACCTCTTTCTAAATATGCTTTCTAGAGATGACGGTTGTCCAATTAATTTTTTTTTGGATGGCATATATCTTCCTTAACACAAATGACTGATGCAATTCTATGGTGTATAGACATTGCCCTTGCAGAAATAGAGAAAGAGAAACGGTTGTCTAATGTGAAGGCTTGGGAAGAAAGTGAAAAATCCAAAGCAGAGAATAAGTAAGTCTTTTTTTTAATTCCATTCTGCACTTCGTCCTTCTAGGTATAAAATCAAGTTACATTCCAAAAAAGAATCCTCACTCGAAAATAGACAATCTATCAAATTAGTTCTATGTTGATACGGTTTGCATGACACAATAACCCAACAAGTCAAAACCCTTCATAAGTTCATATGCTTCAAGATCAGATGAGGACTATATTTAAGATGTGGCTAACCAAAAAAAAAATAAAAAATTCAAGACTTTTGTGATCTGTAGGCCAATATGTTAAGGGAGGAATATTTCCACAAATTTAAAACATCATTTAATTTTTTGTTTTTTATTGTGTGTCTTTATGTTAAAGAAATTATTGTTTTCTGTTAACAGAGCCCAAAAGCAGCTCTCTGCTGTTGCTGCTTGGGAAAACAGCAAGAAAGCAGCTCTTGAAGCTCAGCTGAGAAAAATTGAGGTATTATTTGTTGCTCAGTTATTGGTTGATACAATGACATAGTTTTTTTCTATTATTCATGATGCATGTTTGGCATAATTCTGAACATTATAATCAAGATAAGAAAGACAAAATAATGTAAGAATTTATGTTGTCCTGTGTTAGATGGAATAATATACATGATTCTGTTGACACAAAAAATATCCAGATTTTTTATTCAATAAATTCTCTTTTCCTCACCCTTGTCACATTCTTACCAGACATGTGGAACCATTATCCAATTACTCTCTTGCTTTTGTCAAAATGGTATCAAATACCTATGGAGTCCCTAATTGAATCCATTTACAAAAGGAATTATGCTTTTATAGTTTTATTAATGAAATGAGCAGCTACAGTCTGGAACGCACTAAAGTTGATACTTCTTTTATAAATACATTTTGTCCATATCCATTTAACAGGTGAGCTATCTCTTTCTGTCATAAGAATACAAAATAGTGTATAAAAACACTCCAATTTTGACAGCAGAAGTTAAACATGGCTTCTCCTCGGAGGGACCCCCTTTTCTGCTTCCTTTCCGTTCAAAAGGATAAAATTTTAAAGGAAAAATATTCTTTAACACAATTTTTTTAGTTTAATTTTGTCACAGTTAATATAAAGATTTTTACATTATTAATCAATTAAAATTCGCTCTAAATATTATTCAATTAATTATCATAAAAGTAAATAATCTTATTATACACGCTACCATTTATGATGATAATTGCATTCTAGGGTATTTTGTTTATATTTTTTAATCAAGAGTGCATTCTAATTAAATTTATTTATAATATTTAAATAATGGAATTGAACTTAAATAATATTTAATGGAGTAAGATATAGATTAGAGGACGGTATGTCTTAAGATGGAATGGAAAAAAATTATAAATTTGATAGAGGGTCCGTCGTTATCTATATATTTCAAATGATTATTTTTTATTCATTTTTCGCTTCATCTCTCCATCTTTTTTTTCATCATTCTTTTCTTTTATCCTTTATTTTTTTTTCAATCTCATAGTATCTAACATTGGATTTATCTACCATCGGATTAAAGTTGTTGATGTTGTTGATTCAAATAATGGAACTGAACATTGAATGCGACATAAAAACATACAAGCACTTAAAAGAGTATTGCATTCATCTTTTTAACACTCTCGAGTCTAAGCAGGAACAACTAGAGAAAAAGAAAGCAGAATATGGTGAAAAAATGAAAAACAAAATAGCCTTAGTTCACAAGCAAGCTGAGGAGAAGAGAGCAATGGTTGAGGCCAAGCGTGGTGAAGAAATTCTCAAGGCAGAGGAAATAGCTGCAAAACACCGTGCAACTGGAACCACTCCAAAGAAGGCCTTTGGATGCTTTTAAATTTTTTTTGTGTTTTTGTGTCTGATGTCATAGCAATAATGAAATTTGTCTATAATATTTTCTTGTTTGTTTTTTCAAATGTTTTTTTATGTGTGTACGAAATGGAAAGGGGGACACTATGAAGTTTGTGACATACAGAACAGCCTCTAGATCTTTTTGTTAAGATGAAGTGTTCTATGCTGTTTATTCACTTGTTTTTTTCATGACTGAATCATTCTATTCATCAAGCAATAGATTTTCTCTCTCTTCGTTATTAAGAATTATTTTGGAGTGAATCAATAATTTTTATCTTGAAATTATAACGTTCAGTTGAATTGGTTCTGAAAATACAAGAAATGGAAAAATAGTTTTTAAAATTGTAAATTATCAATTAATTTTAATTCTAAAATTATAATTACAACAAACTGATTTAGTTCCTTTGTTGTTAATTAATTTGGTGTCACACCAAAAGTTGATATGAGTAGTATTACTTTGATTCCTTTAAATAAGGTTTCGAATTTGAATTTTGTAGATGAAAAACATGGTTGGGAGAAAAGATATTAAATCAAATTTTTTGAAAAAAATTAATCATCAACCGGGTGGATATTTCACATTAATATCATAGTCAATAAAAAAAAATTAATTGGTGTTTCAATCCCGTCCTTTCCTATTACCACAATTAACAAATGAGAATCATAATTCATAAACCAGAGATGAAGAGAGAGCAACAATTTTGCAACTTCACACATTCAAGTGAGTTCCCCACGTTGCTACGACATAAATTGGGACGAATTTGAAGTTTTATAAGAAAATGTGTATAATCTCTATGACTATTTGAGGACAGTATTTAATGATGCGGGGCTTCAAGGACTATAGGCGAGTGCTTGATTTTATGCAATAATAAATAAATGTGCGCAGAAGCATGATCATCGTTGAGTATCTTAAGATAGTTGCACACTTGCACGTACTTTGTGTTTGTCTTAAAATTAATTAATCAAAAGAGTCCTTGGGTTAACTATTTACCAAGGGATATAATTCAGGTGATTGAATACACGAGTTATTTTATTGTAATTCCTCAGTACAAAGTTATTGAATCGCAATATGTATCGTAAATTGTTCACTTGTTTTTTTTATCATAAACCGTATTGAATAGTAAGATTAGAAATAAATTAAAAATAACTTAAAAATATATAATACTATATAAATTCAAATTTTAAAAAATCGAAGTACCAAAATATATAAATAACCAAATATAAAATCATTTATTCTCATAGTAATTAAATTTCAAGACTAATATTATCACTACTATCACTATCTAGAATTACTATTTCAAGTGTAATTTTTAAGGGAAAAAAGCCAAAAGGAGTAAAGTAAGCAAAATAGGGAGTGCAGGAAGTAAATTGGTTCTCGGCCCAAATAAAAAACCCTAATCCCCATAACACTTTGTCTTCCCTTCCCAAATAAAAAGTCACGGTCTTCTCTTCCGCAGCCTCACCTTCACGCCTCCAGTGCTTTGTTTGTGACTTTGTCTCCACAAACCACCATGAGCGAGGACCTCAAGCTTCGATGACGCCGGCGACGGAGATGGCCCCAAGCCGTGACGCCGAAGACGGAAAGACTTCGTCTTCAACTCTCTGTGCGTCACATTTCTTCTATGCAACTTCTCTCTCTGTGCGTCACTGCGTCTTGGCTTTTTCTCTGCAACTTCTCTGTGCCTTTCTTCTCGATTTCTTTTTTCTTTCTTTTCTTTTCGGTTTTATCTTCCAACTTCGTGACTCTTTTTTCAAGTTGAATCGTTTTTTTCTTTCTTCTCGATTTTATCTTCTCACGTAAAAATTTGAATCGGAAACTTGAGAGCGATTCACGATTCGGTTTCGAATCATACGATTTCATGATTCAATGTTGCGATTCAACTTCAAAACGATTCAGTGGTCCAGTTCGTATCGTTTTCGGCATGTATAGGATCGAATCGTGCGATACTAACAACCATGGTTTTGACACAAACTACGTCTCAATCGGACATTCCTGTCAAAAGTTATAGTCGTTTGAAGTTTATATAATCAATATCACCACTAATTCCTGTGGAACTGTCATGTAGACTTAATTCATATGTAATTCGCTGGGGGCCAAGCGAAAGACTACGTGACACGCCACTTGGACTGTCCCTTGTTGATCGCGTATTTCGCTGGCCACCAGTTTTGCGCCATGCTTGCCTATTTTGCTGGACTTGGTAGCGAAATACCCCATGAGGCAGTCTGGTAAAATTCACTGTGCGCGTGACATTTAGGCAAAATTTTTTACCAAACGTGGCACAAAGGTCAAGGACTCCAAAAGAGAAGCAACAATGGTCCTGCACTATGGGTGCATCATCCCTTCCCCGCAATCCTCAAGGCCGCCACTATCCACGACCTCAGTCCCTCACTTGGCAAAAGAGAAGCGATGATGGTCTGCACCGTGGGTGCTTCATCCCTTCCCTGTAGTCCTCAAGGTTGCCACCGCCGTCCACGACCTTAGGTTGGGAAAACTAATCCATACGCCTCTGTCCTTCGTCGCCGTGGCCAACTCCTTTGTCAACATGTACGGAAAATGCAGGGATCTCTGCGCGCCAAGTGTTCGATAAAATTTCCAAGCGAGATCACATGTCGTGGAACTTCGTGATCGCGACACTCTGTCGATTTGAGGAGTGGGAACTGTCACTGCATTTGTTCCGATTAATTTTGTCAAAAAAGACATATTTTACAGACCATGTTTGTGGATTGGTAATGTTCTTTTAATCCTATCATTCTTGTGTAAATGTCAAATTGTTGTGTAATTATGGTGATTTGTTCTTATCATTATTAATAGCATGGATTTGATCGCGTGTTATTATTAATTTGGATATTTGCCTTGCTGTGTCTGACTTCTCTCATATAATTTGGATATTTGTGGATTGGTAAAGTTACTGCACACCATGTCCGACTTCTCTCATATAATAATAAGGTTTGACCTTAAGGCCTTCTCTTGGAAGTTTGATTTGCATGTTTGAGTTTCCACCAATAATGATAGTATCAATACCAAGCACCGTGTTTTTAAAATTTTACTTTCTTCCAACATGATTAGACTTTAAGGCTTGCTCTGTTAAAGCTTTAATTTCCCATGTCTTTTTCTTCACTTTGGTGATTCATTATCATATTCATTTTAGACCTTACGCATGTAAACTGATAAAGTTGAAACTTTGAGCTGAATAAGTATAAATTAAAGTTAGTCATTTGTAACCAACATTTTACTATTATCAAGAGATTAATTAGATTTTGAATAGCAGTCTTAATAATGGTGAAAATAAGCACCTAGGCTGCTTATGATTGGTAAAATAACACAATTTTTGCAGACTATAATATAGTCTACACACTGCTCTGTGTGTATGTTTGTATTCTGTGTATGCATGGTTCATAGAAATGCAAAGGAAATACAGATTTCCCAGATTCTGCAGTTGTGTCTTCTTGCCAAGCAAGCTTAATAGGTAGTTCATCCTTTGCTTGCAATGTTCCTGGCTACAAAACCACTTCGAATGTGATACAAATCAAAGCAAGAAGAGCCAATCTCTACATATACATCTTCAATACGCTTTGACTTTCAGACCATCCAAGAGGGACATCACCTTGTGAGGTAATTAAAAGAAGCAGCTTACACAAGTAGGCCTAGTACTTTGGTCATGCTTTCTCACCACTTCTAATGTTCTATTTTTGCAGTCCATTAAGGGAATAGAACCATAGAGTTAAACAGTTAAAATGTGACTTTTTCTAATATTAATAGCACTTCTATAGTATAAAATTCATTATCACTTTATTAATAGCACTTCTATAGTATAAATTTTACCAATTACTTTAAGTTTGCTTGCAAAATAGAAGCATATTTTAGTAAACTTTAGGTCCTTAGGATACGAGGGATTAAGTTTGGTAAGAAATCTTTCAACACGTAAAATTAATTAAGGAAAGTTCGAGTAAACTATTATTTTAGTATTTTTGAAAGTATAATGTTGTTATATATTTTTTTTGAACACGTGACATGATTCTCTGGCACGTTAATCTTAAAAAATTATGAATTTTGACACGTTGGTACATGTTTTAATATTAAATAATTTTTAATTTATATAGTATATATTTTATTGAATATTCAATAATTGAACAAAAAAAATTAAATTAATTAATAATACAGATTAATGAAGAAGATAAGAACTAAATAATCCATATTACCATTAAGTGAAAGCAGGAGCGAGTAGCAACTTCAGGAAAACAATAGCAAATTAAACTAAACAGAATATTCATAAACAAAATAAAATATGGAGGTTGAATCAATTCAGAATTTATATGATTAGTCCCAAACCCTATGATCTTCTAGGGTGAAAGCAAAATACTTGAACCATAAACAGAAGCAAAACACTTGAACAGTTGAGAATTTATTACCAAAATAGACATATATTTTCAATTGAAACTCTAGATAGCATTAACAGAAAAATATAAATCCAATGAAAAAAAAAATATAATTTTGAACCTAAAAACTAAAAATATAAAATTGTTTGCAATTGAAACTCTAGATAGCATAAACAGAAAAATATCAATCAAATGAAAAAAAATACAAATTTGAACCTAAAAAACTACAAATATAAAATTGTTTAAACAATTCAAGTGTTTGACCGTTTGGGTTCGTGCTGCGGCCTTTGTTTAATTATTTTTTTAAGAAAAAAAATAAAATGAAAAAACCTAAAAAAACAAAATAAAGAAACCTAAAATTTGGGGCTTTCTTGTGTGAGAGTGAAAACTGAAAAGCAAAACCATAAAATTTGGGGCTTTCGTGCTGCAGCCTGTGGTGCTAGACTGCTGGTGCTGGCCATCGGCCAACCGTTGGGTGAGTGGGTGTTTTGGGTGCAGCAAAGCAAATCGAGAGAGAAGATGCAAGAGCACTTACGTGACAACGGAGGAGAAGCAAATCATGCCACGACGGAGGAGAAATGAACCATGTGATGGCGATTGGTGAAGAAGCAAACCATGCGATGGCGGAGGAGCAAGATGTGAATGGTGGTTGAACGGCGGTCGGAAGCGAACGGTGGTGAGTGAAACCGTGAAGAAGCAAGAAGCGGAAATCGTGAAGAAGCAAAATTGCGTGAGGTAAGTTGCTCAGGAATTCTACAAATATAAATTACTCAATTCCCCCCTCTCAAAAAATGCCCTTTGACTGTGTCGGACAGACGGACACAGTCAAATTCACGTGCCAAAACTGGTCAACAAGTCGGGTGTGTTGACCGGATACAGTCAAATTCACGTGCCAAAATTGGTCAACAAGTCGGGTGTGTTGACCGCATGTCCGACACCATAGCGGAGCGTGTTTGTGTCGTCATGTCGGATGCGATTCTCTCTTATTTTGGACGTGTTCATGCTTGATAACTTACGTCATTTTGATCCTAAACATATTTAAATATATATTATCACATAAGTCACATTTTTTTAAAATTTTAGCCTAATGTACACGATTCATAGATTTCCCTTTTAGAATCTTATTTGAATTTCTTTTAGTTTTTATTGACTATTATGACAACATTGTACACTTTCAAACTAAAATGACAATTTACTTAATAAAATTTCTAGAAGTAATGGTATTGTTGTTAATATTGGCAACTATCGGTGAAAATAAACCAAGCAGCTTGCCCCGCATAAGACTTGGTCTATTTATTAAAAATCGTATAGACTTAGTTTGACTTTTAAGAAGCTTGTTTAAGTAAAAAAGTGCAAGCTTCAAGCTTTAAAAAAGCTTTTTAGGTCTAATAGATGAACTTATTTCTGACCCTTCCTTTTATTTTGTAATGATCTCTAATATTTAATCAAAGCTCATCCCTCTAGTTAGCGGTTAGCACCGCCTAAGTCGAAGTATAAAGTTGGCGGTGGCAGGCATTCCCCTAATCATCATAATCATCACAACACTACACACTTTCTTTCACTCGCATTTCATATCCATCAACCAAACCATGGCCACGCCGGGCGCCGTCGCAAAGAAAGAAAGAAAAAAGAAAGAAAGAAAGAAAGAAAGAAAGGAGGAAAAAATTGTGCATCCTCATCAGCAAAATAAGAGTTAACAGCATCAGTTAAATCTCCCCTTTGATTTTCTTGTACTAGTACACTTTAATTTTTTCTGTTGTTTCGTGCATTTTTTTAATATATTTTTCTGACATTTTGTTAACTTTTCTGCAGAAACACGGAGGAAATCTGACTGATGCTGTTAACTCTGATTTTCTTGATGAGGATATATACACAATTTTTCCTTCCTGTCTTTCTTTGTTTCTTTCTTTCTGCAGACAAGATAATCTTTTATTTGCTTTGCATGTAGCGTAACTACGAAGGTAACGGAGGAGGAAAAGAAAGAAGAAAGAATAGAAAAAGTGAAGTGAACCTCTAATATCTGCATGGCGATGGAATATGGTGCTTTGGTTAATTAATCACTGTTCCTCAGTGATTAATTGATTGGTTAGACAGAGGGTATGGGTAACTGTCATTTTTTTTTATCTCCAGTGTACTGAAAAAATAAAAATGCTTGTAATCTAGGATAAATATGCTGTTTTCTGGTAAATATAAATGATTAGGTCGGCAGTGATGATTTCCAACTTTCATTTGAACAACTGAAATCTTTTGTGAAATTCAATCATAGTTTTCAATAGTTGCAATTCAAGGAATAGTATCACAACAGAAAAACGCACCAAATTGTGGCTGCTACTTTTATCTAGGGGTAAAAGCACCACTTTGTCCTTCTTGTTGTGTCTCTTCTTGTTTATTGTTTCTGTTTCTCTTTCGCATTTGTGGTGTTTGCTACGAAGCATATACACACTTCAAGAAAGGATGTCTTTCAGACACATATTGGAAATGCATTATACACGTGATGTGTAACTGACACTTGTGTTAAAGAGGGCGCGGTGTAACTGACACTTGTGTTAAAGAGGGCGCGGCGCAACAGTTCAAATTCTAATGGAGGATTTTCAATTTTGCATTAATGCAGTGTTAGCCTTTTTTTTTCCAGTGTATGGGTACATTACTCTTACAATTTTTTATTCCTTTTATTTGTACAATTTCAATGTCTGTCCACTTCAACGTCACAATTGTTAACTGACACTTGGTTGCTGAAACAACAATAGGTTTAGACTTTAGATTCTTTCCTGTAATGGATGTGTGATTAAGGTTTATGACATGATACATCATTTGTCATAATTTTATGACATGAAACAAAAATGTGCGTTGGCATGCATGGGGGTAGTTATTCTTTGTTTGGTTTTCTTGTATTCATAAATTGCGCTTATTCTTACATATATCATTATTATAAACTATATAAATACAAATCCATTATTACACTGTGCTAGAGGCAAGTACTCTGTGTCTGATGTTTAACGATACACTATTAAGGGAACATATGTTTGAGGTTTTGTTTCATTGTGTTTACTTATGAATATGTTGAAGTAACTCAATTTGATCATATGATGTTCCTAACTTGATTTAGAAAATAGATATATATTTGTCAGAAAGAAAGATATATATGGGCTTTTCAATCTTATTTTATTAAGTTATTGACCATTCAATCTTATCTCACAATGTAGTCGGGTGTTATTTCTTCTGAAGAGCTTAATGAAGCATTGCTAGCTGAAATTGTACTATTTGGTGAGATTTCCGATCACAGTTCACAATTTTTCATCCTTGCCTAATCTGCAACATCATCCAGAACAAAATGTGGATCCCAAGACGCAATATCTGTCCACTTCTCTGTCACAATTATTATATGAATCTGGCTTGCTGAAACAGGTTTGGATTCTTGCCTGTGATGGCTGTGTGATCAAGGTTTATGACATGATACATCATGGTAGGGACCAAGAAAGGTAATTCTTGAATTCCCTAATTGAGACACAGAATGTTGCTGCAATATACATAGAGGAATTTTATTGAAGAAAAGAAAAAGCTTTACAATTTACTTAACAAAAATTGGGGATGGTAGATTCCCAATTCCACTTCCCTCGAGACCTTTGTCTCTTACATGGGCTCCCTCACAGCTACTGATATCTCTCCTTTTTTTTTTCCCTAACCCCTACCACAGCATTATTTATAATCTATACACAAAGACACTCACTCTCCTAATTACCCAACTACCCCTGTACTTAAATCTTTATATTTCTCCTTTTGTACACTTGCCATTCCCTAGAATTATTATTTTCTTCTCTTGGTATCAACTGCTGATCTGTATCACATCATTTGCCATAATTTTGTGCAGCATGCTGAATATCTAGAGCCACTACGAGCTGATAAACAAAAGGAATTGAATTCTCTCAATAAAGCTGAAAGCCATTCCTCAAAGGAAGAAGAGTCATGCAAAAAAATGCTTGAAGAAAAGGTAACACATTTTGCTCAGTTTGGGACTTGTTGACTTTGTTCCTGCTGTTAGTT
>PYAF01000478.1:858301-876963 GCA_007407185.1 Glycine tomentella | reverse complement strand
ATTAAAATTTACTAGGATACGGAACAAGAGAATGAAGGCAGTGAAAGAGAGAAGGGATATAAAAACTTACCAAGGTTGCTACAATATGAAATTTGTACTTAGACCATGTATGTCGGGCGTTTGTTACGTTGATTATTCAGAAATAATCAATGCATACATCGAGAAATAGTTCCTTAAGTAACGGCTCCAATAAAAAAAAGGATTCAATTGGCAATTATTATTTTTATACAAGAATTTGTTGAGTAAAATATGCTATGATGCAGGTGTAAAGTTGGCGTCTTATATGTTTGCTCCAAAAACTGTCAGAGTTCATAATTCATTTTGTTATTTTAATTAAATCCACTTTCCTACATTCTCTCCTCCATGCCCTGCATGTAGACCTATTTGTTGTCAAGTCCACAGTCCACATTTAAAACTTTAAACTTGCATCCAATTAAGATCAGGAGGAAGGTGGCTTGTCATTGTAAACAAACATAAGTTGATAAGTTAGTTTAAAAAAAAAATGAAAAAGTTAGTTTCTCTATAAAAGTTAGTGGTTGATGCATATGCAAACGTCAAATATATCACTATATATTTATAAGGTGTGAAAGAATCAGTGTGTATATAAGATAAAAACACTGTAATCAAATATCATATGGCGGTAAAGTTTATGCAAAATGTAAATCGATATGATATGGTGGTAAAGTTTGTGTAAAATGTAAACAGTTGTGTATACAAGCAAGTGCTGAAGAGTTGCTCATACTGTCTAACTGAAAAGTAGTATTGGATTTCGTTTGTGAGACCAGATCAACCCAAGAGATGGAGGTGCATACTTGACCTCGTCCATACTGACATTTGCTCCATGTCGGAGAGATCGCTTAGAGGAGCGCAATACTTCGTCTCTTTCATTGATGATCATTCCCGCAAAGTGTGAGTTTATCTGTTGAAGACCAAGGACCAAGTCCTCCAATTGTTTAAGGAATTTCGTGCCATGATGGAAAGGGAGACTGACAAGAGATTGAAGGTGGTCAGATCTGATAATGGTGATGAGTATTGTGGTTTTTTTGAAGCTTACTGTAGAGAAGTCAGGATACGACTTGAGAGGACGCCCCCCAAAGCTCCTCAGTTGAATGGACTCGCTTAGAGGATGAACCGAACTATTGAGGAGAAGGTTCGAAGTATGCTATCCAATGCTGGGTTGTCAAAAACATATTGGGGAAAGGCAGTGAGAACAATGATTGATTTGATAAATCTCTCACCATCACGACAGCTGGAAGGAGAGATTCCAGAGGAAATCTGGACGGGTCGGAGAGCGACATATGATTACCTGAGGGTGTTTGGATGTCGAGCCTTCGTGCATGTCCCTAAAGATGAAAGTGCGAAGCTGGATGCGAAGACGAAAGAGTGCATACACCTCGATTTGCCAAAAATCGAGTTCGGTTTCAAACTATGGGATCCAATCAATAAGAAGATTGTGAGAAGCCAAGATGTAGTCTTTCATGAGGACGAGACCATCTATGACATCTCGAAGCCCCAAGTCCGGGTTATCGTTCGACGTGAAGAACCCGTCCCTCTTGTCCGAGCTGAAGCAGAGGGAGAAACTGACGATGAAATCATTGAAGACGATGTTAAAGATGATGACAAATAACAGGCTGATGATATCGGGATCCAGATTGAAAATGAAGAACCGGGTTCTGAAGAGGCTGAAGAAGAACAAACGAGATACCCTACTAGAGAAAGAAGACCTTCTACAAGGTATCCACCTGATGAATATACCATAATTGCTGAAGATGGTAAATCTCAGAGTTATGATGAGGCGGTGGAGAGCCCAGAGAGTGATGAATAGGAGAAGGCCATGCAAGATGAAATGAGATCCTTGCATAAAAATTAGACCTATGGGCTGACCGAGCTACCCAGAGGAAGACGAGCTCTGAAGAACGAGTGGGTGTATAAAATTAAACAGGAAGAGAATGACCAGAAGCCGAGATACAAAGCCCGAATTGTAATAAAAGGCAATCAGAAGAAGGGGATTAATTTTGAAGAGATATTCTCTCCTATTGTGAAGATGACCTCGATCCGGACTGTGCTAGTCATGGCGGCTTCAATGGATTTTGAGGTAGAACAAATGGATGTGAATACTACATTTCTTCACAGTGAGATGGAGGAAAAGATTTTCATGGAGAAACCTGAAGGGTTCGAGGCTCCGAGATGTGAAGGCATGGTATACCGATTGAAAAAAAGTCTCAATGGCTTGAAGCAAGCACCTTGGCAGTGGCACAGGAAGTTTGAATCCTTCATGACTGATCACAAGTTCATGAAAACTGAAGCTAACCATTGTGTATTTGTGAAGAGGTATGAGACTGGAGATTTTCAGATCTTGCTACTATATGTTGATTATATGCTTATAGTAGGGCAAGATAAGATGAAGATTGCTGGCTTGAAGAAGGCACTGAACTCGTCCTTCGCAATGAAGGACCTTGGTCCAGTAAAACAGGTTCTCGGAATTAAGATTATCCGGGATAGAAAGAAGAAGCTACTGAGCTAAGTCAAGAGAAATATGTTGAAAGATCTTGAAGAGATTCAATATGGACAAAGCCAAGACAGTGAACACCACCTTGGAGGACATTTGAAGCTGAATGAGAGGCAATGTCCGAGATCAGATAAAAACAAAGAAGAGATGGAGAAGATCCCGTACCAATCTGCAATCGAAAGTTTAATATATGCAATGGTTTGCACAAGACCCGACCTCGCATATGCAGTTGGAATAATGAGCCGATATCTTTCGTATCCCGAAAGAGAGCACTGAAAAGCAGTGAAGTGGATCTTCAGATACCTCCGGGGTACGACCAATTTGTGTCTTCGTTTTGGAGATGGCGAAGCCGGGTCGCAAGGCTACTCAAATGCTGATTTAGGGGGAGATTCCGACTCTAGAAAATCGACGACGGGATATTTGATGACGTTTGTTGGAGGGACAATCTCGTGGAAATCAAGATTGCAGAAGTGTGTGGCACTGCCAATGACTGAAGTCGAGTACATTGTTGCAACGGAAGCGTGCAAAGAATTGTTGTGGATGAAGAAGTTTCTCGAGGAACTCGGTCATGATCAACACAAGTGTGAGCTGAAGTGTGACAATCAGAGCGCAATTCACCTTGCGAAGAACTCGACGTATCACTCCCGCACCAAACACATTGATGTGAGGTATAACTGGATTCGGGATGCAGCGGAGGATGGAAAGCTCACACTTGGCAAAGTTCACATCAGTTAGAATTGGTCTGATATGATGACGAAGCTTGTACCAGTAATGAAATTTGAAAATTGCTGTGAAGGAGCCGAGCTGATGAATTCGGTACATTGAAGCCGAAAAGGAAGGTCAGGTTGTGATGAGATGACCCCGACTTTAGTGGAGACCGGAAAGGATTTCGGGTTCTTGTTATGTCGCGTTGAAAACGGAAGTGGGAGATTTGTTGGATATTTCCGTTTTAATGCTTGACCCAAATCCCAATGTGTTGAAAAGAGATTTGTTGTTGACTTGGGCCCAATTCTCGAGGGGATGACCTCGGCCCATTCCAGTTTAGGGTGCTGAAATCTCTAAATCTAATTTATCTCTATAAATACGACATTTATAGATGGAAGCGGTAGAATTTAGAGTTTCAGAGAGGAGAGAATTCTTGTCTGAGCGCAAAGAAAAGTGAGAGGGCTTTTCTGTGAGTGAGGTTTCGAGAGGTTGTGAACAACCATTGTAGAGAGTGTTTTACCATTGTTGTTGGTGAGGTTGAGTGTCTCTAGCGAAAGACTATGAGAGTGATTGTAACCTTCGTTGATAATAATAGATTGTTTTTGGACTAAGTCCCGTAGGTTTTTCTTCTTTGTGTTGAAGGTTTTTTCCACATAAAGCTATTTTATTTGTGTTTTTCTCTCCTGTTCTTTCTCGCATTTTGATCGTTCACGTTTCTGCATTATTCTGTTTTGTTGTTTTGAGGGTTGAGTCCGTATTGTGACTCCCTATTCGTTGATAGAGAAGAGTGTTCCTCTCAACATAAGACAAAACTTAGATCAAATTTCTTATATCTTTATGTTTGTCCTCTCTTTCCTTTTGTCAGTCTCTTAAAAGTATTTTTATTAGATTAAATTAGTTTTTTCGACAGTTCTTTTTCACATTAATGATGTTAATTTAGTTTATCATTTTAATGTGGTAAATTAACATAAGGACGAACTTAGTTTAATATGAATATTTTTTTTAAAGAATCAAAGTGGATTTTTTTTATAAAATTTACGAGACCATTGAAACAAAAAAAAATAAGATGAGAAATTAAAAGTGTATTTTAATCTTCTTTCAATTATTAAATAACCTTTACCATATATCTTATGAGAATTTTAAGAAAACATTTTCATGGCATCATTTGGTAGAAGAACTAGCGGTAGCGGGTAAAGATAAAAGAAACTTTTCTTAGTTTTATCTAATGTAATATAGTCTAAATTCCGCATTTCTATATGTAGCAAATTTTCTTCCTATCTAATGACTGTGACTGGTCTTCTATGATTTTTTTTTTTTTTTCAATTTAAGATTTCATTTTGCATTTTCATATGAGTGATATATATGACATGAGTACTGAGTAATTGTTTCTGATACAAAAGGTAAGGTTGCATTTGCACTTTTGGCATACTAATATGCATTCATTTCTATCTGCATTCTGCAGCATTCATCTGGATCCAGTGTTTGAAGCGGGTAGCATTCCAGAAACTGCTTACAAGGTTGTGAAGGACGAAGAATATTGTGGAGAGATTAAGGTGGCTTTCACTTTTACTGCTGAGGTAATGCTAGAATCTACATTTCCTTATTTTTCTTCATGTTTAATTTGACGCCTGGTTTTATCTCCAATCAAATAATATACCATTAACTTCTGGTTGCATAAAAATGAGGAGCAGGATTATGCTGAACCTGAAGAGGGCTATGGTGGATGGAAAGAATCGAGTGGGGAATTTTAAAGTGAAAGAAGTATTTACATACTTCCATGGCCAGAATTACCTTTATAATGAAAAATAAGCAGTTTTGGGAATTTCCATTAGTGTTTTCTGGTGTGAAGATCCAATAATGTTGCGCTGTTAGGTTGCTTTCCTCCCTTGGGATATTAAAGTACATTATGTTTGATATATTATCTTTTATGCATCCGTTAACATTTAAGAGCAGTGCTATTTTATTTTGTTTGAATTTATTAATAATAATAATAATGGATTCACTTGGTCAGAATGCATTTTTTAATAATGAAAGAAAAATCTATTATATCTATATAAAAAGAGACCACCAGCAAGATTACATAACTGAACATCATACATGGATGACACTTGGCAAAAAGTAAGGATAAATTGGTAATTGGATATCAATTTGCTAATTGCACTCCTTTTAAATAAGTTATGGAAATATTTTCAAATTTAAAATTTTCTAATTGCAGACCTTTTTTATCATAGCACTCAAATATTTTCAAATAAAACTTGCTAATTGTACCCTTTTTATAAGAAAAATTATATTCCTTTCATCTCTCACACGTCATCTCTTTAACAAGTAGACAGTGATATTACCTGTGTACATAGAAAATCGTACTTATCTATATAAAAAGAGACCACCAACAAAATTGCATAACTAGACATTATACATTAATAACACTTGGCAAAAAGTAGGGGTAAAATGGTAATTGAATATCAATTTACTAATTACACCCCTTTTCAATAAGTGAATAAGGATATTCTCAAATTAAAACTTATTAATTACACATCTTTTTTATAAGTGCACTAAGATATTTTCAAATAAAACTTGCTAATTGTACCTCCTTTTTTATAAGAAAATCTATATTTCTTTTATCTCTCACACATCATCTCTTTAACACTTAGACAATGATATTACTTGTGAATATGGACTAAATTTGTTAAAAATATTTACTGAATATGACTTATGGATTAAAATATTTTGTGTAAAAAAGATACTAATGAAGTCTTTATAATAATAGATAAGAATTGAAGATTTTTTAAAATATTTATTTGATTTTGTTCCAGGTTGATTTATTGGTTACATATGTTTTGTAAAAATGTTGTTTTTTTTTTATTGCGGTTACAAATAACTATTTTATATAAAATTGTTTTATACTAAATGTCCATTGCATGGTTTTTGAACCAATCGTCCGATCATTTTTATACCAAGCATCCAGACGTGTGTTTTAACAAGCTCTAATATTTTATATTTACATGGATTTTGCTATATAAGAAGAAGGATTTGAAATTAAGATAATTGAAGTTGTATGTGGGACTGAAGGACAACTTCAAGACAAAGATATGGGTTGCCAAATGTTATTTGAAGTCAACTCATGAATCCTCAATGCCAATTTTTCACACAAAGCACAAATATGTTAGAAGAAAGTAGATCATCCGATGCAACGTTGATGACGTTATTAATTTAATTATTTTATTATTTATTTATTATATATAACATTGTCAAATATTTTAAAATAAAATCAACTATTTAAAGTTTTAAATCATTTTTTTATAACCTTTCTAATAATGCAGAGTTTACTAATCTGTATTTATTTTCGAATATGAAAAAATATTAGAAAATTTTGTATTTTTTTATGTATAATTCATAATTTTTACACTCTATTTTAATTCAAAAATTTATTTTCTATTTTTATTTTCTTTATTTTCATCACCTAAACTAAATATATCATTAGAAGACTTTTGGTGGAAGAGAAGTTATTTCATGATTAGGAATCATGAATCCAGGAAATTTTAGATAAATTTTCTATGAATTAAAGAATTCATATATTTTTACCTAGTATTATAATTATTTATAATATTATATAATTAATAAATAAGAACATGATATTTTTAGCTTAGTATATGAAAAATTAAAATTAAAAATAATAAGATTTTCACATTCCTATAAAAGAAGTTTCGTGAGAAACTAAAAAAAAAAATCTCCCTCCTATCAAATTTCTCTCCTATTTATTTATTTATTAATTGGTTGATAGATGGTCTACAAAAATAACACTTATTTCCCACGGAAATATTTTCGAACGAAAATAATCCGTCGGTAACTTCAGGAATAAATTTAATTATAATTTATTTTTTAGTATATTTACAAAACCTAAAAACAAGCACTCATCACTCCTCACTCACTCGGCATCGTGGCGCACACACAAAACCCTTCAACGCGTATCTCTCTGTTACTCAGTCCCTCACTTGGCAAAAGAGAGAGTCCTTGACCTTTGTGCCACGTTTGGCAAAAAAATTTACCTAAATGTCACACGCACAATGACTTTTACCAGACGACCACGTGGGGTATTTCGCTACCAAGCCCAACGAAATAGGCAAGCTGACGTGGCACAAAACTGATGGTCACATATTTCGCTACAGGCACTAGTGAAATACATGGTCAATGAGTCAGACGAGGAAGAAATGGGTAGGACACGTGGTAGCTTACACGAATTTCGCTATGGTGCACAGCGAAATACGTATCCTATTTCGCTAGGTGTTGGGGCGAAATACATGTAGTTGTGACACGTGTCTTGTTCCCCAGTAATTCGCTATCCAGCCCAGCGAAATACGTGTCACCACGTGACAGAGTTTACGGATTTCGCAACAGGAATTGATGTTGATATTGATTATATTATATAAACTTCAAATTATCATAAATTTTTATAGAAATGTGCGATTGAGACATACAATATGTTAAAACGCTTGAAATTAAGAGAAGTAATAAAAAAATAAAAATAGCATTAAATTATTTAATTAAATAATTAAAAAAGTAGAAAACAAGAAAATTTTTGGATGATTGAAGACTAAATCCTAATTTTGAGGTACTTAGAGACATTTTTTGAAAAAAAATAGTTGATCAAATCTCCTTCGGAATTTTCCCAGGCCTTCCTCTCTCAATTTCGAGCTCAGTACCTGTCTTCAATTCATCCGGATTCAAACAAAAAAGATTAACTATTTATTTTTGTAACCGTTGCTTGTGTAGCCATGGTTCATGGAATGGAAATAAAGTTGCTCTTATAATTTTATCGGTTCAAGAAAGGGGCAAATGCATGATTGCAACTTGTTTGCAAAAGAGACTGCTTAAAAGTTACAATAATAATCAAATTACTTGAGTATCTAACAAAAAAAATCAAATGGTGAAAAGTTGAGAAAGAAACAGTGGTACCAAAAGCAATATCCACAAATATTTTGTTGTCTGAAAATAAATTAGTGGAAGAGCTCCTGTTACAAAATAACAGAATTTCAACTTTCAGTTATACAAAAGCATGAGAAGAAAATCAAATCTCCTAAAATAAAGGAAACTCAATGAAAGATCATAGTAAGAGAATAAAATTTTGAGGTATTAAGCAGAATTTATCATGTTAACCTCGTGTTAGCAGGACTACTCCTCGATATCAAACACTTTGCTTTGAATTTATTCAAAGTCACTGTGAGAGTTGAAGAGGCAGGGCTTCTTTATAGGAGCATTGCTACAAACGTTGTTTCAGATAAAGATGTAACAATATTATAGGAAAATGTTGCATGGACCACTCCATGAATGCATGCTATCTAATGCTTAGAGAAAGAGAGAAAAAAAGAGATATGTAAGTGTAATAGGTCATAGATGTTGATGGAATATTCGAAAATATGGTGTTTTTCACTTGTCACCTCTCATCTGTGTATATCTGAGTCCAAAGCTATGGTAGAGCTCCAAATCAAGTTTATTCCGGCAGCAGAAGAGATAACCAAAGCTCTTTCTGTTCTTCTTCTGGAGCATGAGGATGAGTTTTTTCTTTCAAAATATAATTTCTAGCGATGATATATGGTTCACCAATTAATTTTTACGAATAGCATATGGTCTTTTCCTTAACAAATGACCGAAACACTTCTTTGGTGTACAGCTATTGCTCTTGCAAAAATAGAGAAAGAGAAAGGTTGTCTAATGTGAAGGCATGGGAAGAAAGTGAGAGCCAAAGCAGAGAATAAGTCTTTATTTTAATTTCATTTTGCAGTTTGTAGTAACTTGGCATAAAGCCATGTTACATTGTGTAAAGAACCCTAACTTTAAAATAGACAATCTATCAAATAAGTTCTATGGTGATACGGTTTGCATAACACAATAACCCTCCTAGTACAAACCCTTCATAAGTTCATATGCTTCAAGATCAGATGAGGCTTATACTTAAGATGTGACTTACGGAAAAAAAATTTAAGATGTGATTTGTGATCTGTATGTCAATATGTTATGGGAAGAATGTTTCTACAAATTTACAGTGTCATTTGATTTTTTTTAGTCTGTTTCATTATGTTAAGTTTTTCGTAAACTTGAGAAATTATTGTGTTACAGGGCCCAAAAGGGGTGTTCTATTCTTGCTGCTACGCATAACAGCGAGAGCGCAGCTCAGGAAGCTAAGACTAAAAAATTTGAGGTAATACTAATAAAAACTAACAATTAACAACTAATATTTGTCCATAAAAAAAACTACTTGTTCAGTTATTGGTTGACAAAATGACATTGTTTTGTCTATATTCATGATATCATGATGCATGTTTGTCACTGCACATAGAGAAGCACATCATTTTTAAAGGTCTATTTTTTTTAGTTGAAGATCTAATTCTACACAATATAATCAAGATAAGACAAAACAAAGTAAGAATTTATGTTGTCCCGTGTTACATCGAATGATATACTTACATTATTACATGCTTCTGTTGACACCAAAATAAAGAGATTTTTTATCCAACAAATCTTCTTATCTTCACTCTTGTCACTATATTGAGTTAAGTAGGTTCACATAAAGATACAAGCACTTAAGAGTATATTGCATTCAACTTTTTAATAACACTCTCGTGTCTGTGCAGGAAAAAATAATAGAGGAAAAGAAAGCAGAATTTTATGACAAAGTGAATAACAAAAGTGCCTTAATGCACAAGCAATCAAAGGAGAAGGCAACGATTGAAGCCAAGCTTTGTAAAAAAATAAAAAAGAATCTCAAGTTACAGAAAAATGCTGCTAATTACCGTGCAACAGGACTCCAAAGAAGTTCCTTGGATGCTTTTGTAGGGTCTGATGTCATGGCAACAATGAAATTGTCTACAACTTTTCTTGCTTGTTTTTAAATGTTCTTCATGTGTGTATGAAATTGAAAGGGGAACATTAAGAGTATGTTTGCTAATTAAGGTTTAGTTGTTTTATGATAAGGTTTAGATTATGAGTATGTTTGCTAAGTAATTAAACAAAGATTTTTAGTTAATTTCTAGTATTTTTATTAGCTAAAAAAACTTGTTTGACAATGTAAAGTTTGAGACATACAGGACAGCCCGTAGGTCTTTTTGTTAAGATGCTTTGTTCCATCTTTTTCTTTTCCACAAAAGAATCATTCTTACCATGAAGCATCAAGCGATAGATTTTTTCTTTATGGAACATGATGACGTTTAATATTTTTTACTAATGACTAGGAAGATACCTTCTGTGTTTGGCAAAAAAATTAATTAATTGTAATTTAAAAAAATTACAAAAATGCAGTAAAATGAAAACTATTTACATATCTGTAGCAATTAAACACGTTGGTCCTAGACGTGTTTGAACACGTTGTCTCTGGACGTGTTGAATCACGCCCACCTAGGACGCAACTGGACACCATTCACGTCGTCCCTGGACGTGACCCAGTACCACGCCCACAATGTGACCCCTGCTCCCCTATATAAACTCCATCTTCAGCATTTGCACAGCTCTTCGGAAGGTCATAACTTTTGACTGGAATGTCAGATTGATGCGAAATTGGTGGTCATGCGCTCGAAATTGAGAGGAGAAGCCCTGAGCAAGTTCCCAGAACCTAGCCAATTTTTTTTCCAAAAGAGGCCTCTAATTACCTCAAAATTACGATTTAATCTTTGAATTTTCAAAAAATTTCTTATTTTCTAATTTTTTGTTTATTCAATTAGTGAATTGCATGCTATTTTTTATTTGTCTAATTATTTCTCTTAATTTCGAGTATTTTGATATAAAAGATGTCCCCATCAAATATTCCTATCAAAATTTAGTAATATTTTTATGGTATATTTATTTAGTAATGTTTTTATGGTATATTTATTTACCAAAATTATATTGTAGATTTTTAAACTATTTCTGTTTAACAAATTAAAAAATGATAATATTGCGATCACAACACTAATTTCAAAAGTTGAACAAAATTATACGGTAAAATTGATGATGCATATAAACTTTGAATAATCATAAATTTTGATAAAAATGTCCGATAGATGGAGACATATTTAAACATTGACTTCGTCCTTCTTTATGGAAAATAAAATCTATCAACTAAATGATATGTAGTCAGCCCCACAAAACATAGATCATTGTTTTTTTTTCTTTCTTAGCAATCAACTCATTTTATTTCATTCAAGAATTGGTTTACAATGCAGGATGGAATATGATAGAAATTTTGAACACCAGAATATAAATTAGAAGCCCTATCTAGCTCATTCCTGCACCCATTTATTAATAATTTTTAATCATAAATTAAATTGTATGAATAATATGTAATCCCACGTGTCAATGGCATTATATTTTTACGTCTATTGCTGCTAACATAAAAAAAAAAAAAACAAAAGGGTATTAAATTAAATGGTTTTAAAAAGTTGTAACTTCTGACATCCAAATTTCATCACAAATATTTTACAACAATGCTTTAGAGTCGATTGAAATTTTTTATTTATTTGATGCTAAGTTCGAATTCATGCTTTAATTCAATAATTACTAAAAGTTAGGCATAAAATTATTTAATTTTGGTTTACTCTGTTTCTGTATTTTTCTGTGTTATTCCAGTGTTCTTACTCTTATTTTGGTTCACTCTATTTCTGCGCTGAAGATTCTTTTTCAAGCTTCCTAACGGTTGTTTGAACAATGTGTGTATTCTTTTTTACCGTCGGATAATGCCAAAAGTTATTAGTAGTTCATATAATTTTGCTACAAAATAGGAGTGTGATGAGGAGAAATAGCAAAACTTGAAAAACAAACAGCAAAATTTGGCGAATTTTTTTTTTCTTCAAAAAGAGGCCTCTAATTACCTTAAAATTACGATTTAATTTTCGAACCTTCAAAAAAATTTTTATTTTCTAATCTTTTATTTATTCAATTAGTGATAGGAATATCTATTGGAGACGTAAATAAAAAATTAGAAAATAAAATTTTTTTTGAAGGTTTGAAGATTAAATTATAATTTTGAGGTACTTAGAGACCTCTTTTGGAAAAAAATTGGCCAAGTTCTAGGAACTTGGGCAGGGCTTCTCCCCTCAATTTCAAGCGCGTGACCACCAATTTCACCTCAATCGAACATTCCTATCAAAAGTTATGATCTTACAAAGAGTTGTGCAAATGCTGAAGACAAAGAGTTTATATAGGGGACCAAAATCACGTCATGTGTGGACGTGATTGGTGCTGGGTCACGTCCGTGAATGGTGTCCAGTTACGTTCTGGGTGGGCGTGATTCAACATGTCCAAGGACGACGTGTTCAAACACGTCTAGGGTTGATGTGTTTAATTGCTACATATGTGTAAATAGTTTTCATTTTGCTGCATTTTTGTAATTTTTTTTAAAATTGCAATTAATTAATTTTTTTTCCTATGTACTTATCGATTTTCAAGTGTTTTTGTTTAATATTAGTTGCACATAAAACAAATGAACACATCAAAATCATAGACTACAGACTATACAGAAACGGAATGTGTTAGGTTGAGGGTCAAAACTCTAAAGAGCTCGTGGGCCAATTTTGTATTACATCTTTCCAGCTCTAAAGTTAGCAGTAATTTTAGTGTGTAATTTTAGGGATCACATGTAAATAGTGATTACATGTAATTTTAGTGATTAGATAAGAAATAACAATACACTAATTTCAGTCAATTAGTCGCATTTTAACCGGTCCTTAAATGTGAAAGCCTAATAATAATCAAATTTCTGCAATGTCATTAATGCTGAATAACCGTTGTACTCAGCTATAATTACTAGTTCATTTTCTCCAATTCTAATAGCATGTTTGGATTAGATTAATTTGTTGAAACTCAAAGGAACAAATAGCAGCTTCCACTTTTTTCAAAATTTCACCTTAATTTTTTGTTTTCGGAATCAATTTTGATAGTTATCCAAACATGCCATAAGTCTACAAAATAGCCAACAAAAAGCTACATGTCAGCATATCAACAACATCATACGTTCACTAATTAAGGGTAAGGAAGGGTTGTTGTCTCATAATTCTAAGAAGCTCATGTCATTGTTTATAGGAAAGTCCAACAAGAGCTGCAATGAAGTGTCACAAGAGTCATGTTCTAGTTCACTAGAGCTTGATGATGAATCAGAGACAATTTTCTTAACACCCCACAAAAACTCCTTTTTGACAATGCTTGCTGGGGTTGAGGAAGCCAAATCTGTTGTGGTGGTAGTAGTGGTGGCAGACAGGGACTCACATTTGATTGAAGATTCTGATTTGTGGACATCACGAAAAGATTCTCCAACTTCAGAGTTCCAAATGCGGAGGAAGTAGTCAGAGTCAATTTTTTTGTTGGTGGGGTTGTTGAAATATGGTTCCCTTGAGAACCTGGCCTCTGCTTCAAGCCTTGCACTCTCCCACTGGGCCATGTGGCGGGTTGAAGTGGATGATGCATGGGCCTTGTCATTTAGGTTGTGTGGAGAGGCTAGTGGTTGGTGGGTTTGTGGGTCCAGGCCCATGCAAATGAGACGTTTCTTTAAGTGGGTGTTCCATAAGTTCTTGATCTCATTGTCTGTTCTTCCTGGTAGCTGAGAGGCTATAGCAGCCCACCTGTGAATTGGTTCATTTGTTGAATATTGTCAAAATAAGAAAAGGAGAGAAATTATTATATAGTCTGAAACTATTATAATCTCTACTAATATCTACGTAACTGAGTTTACTAATTTTTTCTCTTATTGATCGAAAAATTTGAGTGTATTACGTAAAAGTTGATTAAGACTATAGATACGCATGCAATTGTTATTAACTGCACTCAAATTTAAAAATATCAATTGGAGACCTCGATGATGATAATTGTTGTTCATATGGCCCAAGATGTCTTTCCTTGGGGTTCAAGAAATAAATGGTTCTAAAAATAATATTAATGAAGCACAATCAATAAATAGTGAAATTGGCATACAACTTTGTTAACATTAGTCTTTGATTCATAGAAACTAAATCTAAAGTTTCTGAACATATTGTCAATCAAATTAATTTTTAAGGATTATTTTGACTAAAAATGTGTATTCACCAAAAAAGAAAAAAAAAGACTAATGAAATGTGCATTTAAGAACTAGTTTGATTGAGAACATCTTCATGCAAGCGTGGTGTAATTTAAATTATTTTGCTTAAATATATTTTTTATTCTCGTTAATGTTTTTATATTTAGTTCATCTAAGTTTATTTTCTTATCTTAGTTCATCTAAGTTGGCTTTTTTTAACTTTGGTCCATGTAAAATATTTTGTTTATTTTTAGTCTTTATAATTTTGCATTTTTTCAATTTTGATCCAGTAAAATTATATTTTTTTATATATTTATAGTCCCTATTTTCTGGTGTATAAGATCAAAATTGGAAATGCAAATTTACATGACTAAAAAGAAGTAAAATATCTTCTAATGATCAAAATTAAAAAGATGTAAACTTATAAAAATTAAAATTAAAAAAATAAATTTATAGGAACCAAAAATAAAAAAAAAAATTAATTTCCATGACCAAAAATTTTGTTTTTGTCCATGTAGTAACATGAAATTTGAATCTTCTTCAAGAGTTATTCCGTACAAGACAAAGAAAGACACAAGATTCAAAAGAGAGTCAAACCTTGTGTCTTTCTCACTCTCGTGTTGCACGATAGCTGCTTCAAAGAGAGAAATAGGAAATTTTAAACCAGTAATGTTATTTGGTATGAGAATTTTCGTTACGAATTGTAGTACGAAAAGTAGGATTGATAACCATACAAGGTGGGGTGGTTATGAAAAGATTTTTTACATAACTTGCATATCTCTCTTTTAAGTTTTTAACCAATCACATCTCTTCATAATTGTTTCACGAAATATTTTTCCCACCAAAGAGCATTTTCCCATTTTAAACACCATATCATATCAAACTTTCAATTCCGAAATATCTGCCATTAACTGAGATTTGGACTCCATTTTCACATAATAATGAGTTGCAAGACAAGAACTAGACCATTGACACCTCAATTCTCTAATGAAGCAAAGTTATATAAGTTGAAAGTAAACACAACTATAAGAATTGAAATAGATATTTCCATCATTTAACAAAGTTATGTTAAAATTTTGTCTCATTCTTAGTCAACATTAAGTACCTATTTCCAAGGATACCATGAAGCTGTATGATTAGTTTTTCTTCCTCATATGTAAAGGAACCACGTTTAATATCTGGTCTAAGGTAGTTTGTCCATCTTAGCCGGCAACTCTTACCACAACGAAGAAGACCTGAAAGGGAGGGTTAAAGGCAAGTTATGTAAAGCAAATATAAAAAACAAACTGTTCATGTGAAGAAAAATCTACAAATGGACGAGTAAGTTGGCACTTGGTTAGCTTATGTGTAACAAACCCAATAAAAATGAAGGCCAAGTTTTCCGTTGAAAACACAAAAAGAACAAGAGAAAATCAACACAGAAACATGACCTGATATTTAGAAACAAAATGGTTATTAATGTAAAATCTACAACTAAACTTAACTTGAGTACATATTTCAAATATATTCAATGCGTAAAAATATTTCTATTAAAATTTAAGAAAACGTTGAGTAATTAAACACTTAAACTCTAGTTCATACATCGAGATAGAAAGAAAAAAAAAAAGAAAAGAAAATTACAGATATGATATATAGATAAATATGATGTAATATAAAAAGAGAAAAAAAAATA
The DNA here is from genome assembly GCA_007407185.1 of Glycine tomentella. Classification (NCBI taxonomy): domain Eukaryota; kingdom Viridiplantae; phylum Streptophyta; class Magnoliopsida; order Fabales; family Fabaceae; genus Glycine; species Glycine tomentella. The sequence continues at coordinate 861,063 of PYAF01000478.1, read as the reverse complement.
GATGTTATTAGAATGTTTGGATGATGTAACGTCCACATATTAATACTCTAAAATGAGAAGCGTTAATATCATGTTCTTTTTAATTGATCAAATTTCATTAAAAATTACAAAATTATGAGTGTGATATGTTAAATAAGGAAGGAGTCGAACACAATTTTGTTATTTCTAACCATTTTTTGCAAGAGTGTGTTAAAGCCGATTTCAGATAAGAAGAAGAAGAAGCAGCTAAATTTAAGGAAAGCTAGCTTCAAAAGTAGCATCTTTCATTGCTTTGTGAGTGTAACAAAAAGAGGAAGGAACTTTTGTTTCCAAGTGAGAAAAAGTGATTTTTGAAGTAGAGTTTCAAAACATAACCACTAAAACAAGGATCTCAAGGTAGGGCATGAAAACCTGCTAAATTGGGGAGAGAACGCCAACTTCCATGACCACCATTCTTGTTAATATAATTAACAAGAATCTCATCCTCTTCAGCATTCCAAGGACCCTTCTTCAACCCTATCTTGTCACAACATGGCTTCCTTCCCATCCTTACCAACAAAGGACATTCACAAACTGAAAATCAGAATAATATTCATATATTAATAAACCAAATATAAAAAAGAGATAGCAACATTTTTTTAATTTTTTTTCACACACAAACCTTCAAGAGTGAGTTTCCTTGCACGTTGCTAGCTAGCACTTGAAGCCTCGAAGTGGTTATGACATAAATTGGGAAGGATATAAAGTTGTAAGGAAAAAATATTGTGTATCATTATGATCATTATGGCTATTCGAGGAGGCAGTATTTAATGATAGGGGACTTGCAAGCACTATAAAAAAGGTGTTCAAATTTAAAATAATTTTAAAAAAAATAAAGAACTGTTCAAAAAATCTAAAATCGAATCAAATTTATTCTTGATTTTTTTTATGATTTTTTTTAACCCAATTAATTCAGTTCAATTTGCGATTTGTATTTTTTAAATCAAACCAAACATAATATTTATATTAACACTTATATTATTTTAATATTATACATTTTATATTACTTGAGTTTTATAATGTTTTATAGTATTATATATGAATACTACTTTTTTCTTTACATGACTTTGATATGTTTAATTTAAAATAGATAAAATTTTATATTTTTTTTATTGTAAAAGATTTATCATATTAATAAGTTTCATAGATGGTAATAATAATTTTTTAACGTAATTTTATTTAAAATATGAAAAAATATATAAATTTTAATGAAATAATATTTTAGTAAAAATCGAAAAAAATATTAATTTGATTTGATTAGAATTTTATTTTAAATCAAAATCAAATTAAGTATATTTTTTAAATTTAATTCAAATAACTTTTCGATCAAATATCAAATTAAACCGAACCACATGCAGCGCTAGACTATAGTATAGGCGAGTTTCAAGCCGGCTTTATGCAATAAATGTTTATGTTCAGTAAATGCAGAAGTGGAATCATCGTTCCATGTACATTGTGTGTGTGTGTGTTTTCTCTTTTGTTTTCTTTATTACATACTCACCTGTAGAATTGTAAGAGCAACTTTATCTCTTTCCCTGGTTACACACCTTCCTCAAATAATAGTAGTAATTAATAGTTAAATTAAGTTTTGATGAATTAATTTTAGACTTAATTATATAATTCATCCTTTAATTATAATTACAAATTCAATTAAAATTTTCAGTTATTATTTAAAAATAATAATTGGATCTCTCAATTGTTAAAAAATTCAATCAGATCTTTTAATTATTTTAAAAAATTCAATTGAATCCTTCAAAGGTCAGTAGGTTCTTTGATTATTAAAAAAGTTAACGAAAAAATATATTTTAGGATAAAATGCAAATTTCATCACTTATTTTTCCAAATTCATGATTTTAGTCGCTCTATTTTTTAATTGAAAGATTTTATCGCACACTTTTAGAATATCTTTGATTTAAGTCCCTTTATCATTTTGAGGCTTGATTATTTTTTTAGTTCTTTTTAATAAATTAAGTTTCTTAACAATTAATTAATTTTAAAAATTATCATTTATATAATAAAGAGACACATGTTAATTAATATTTACATAATACATAAATCAGTGTTTGAATTTGACCATAATAACTAAAATTGCATATTTTTTTAAAGTAAGAAAATTGTTTCAATTAAAAAATGGAAAACTAAAATTGTAAACTTTTTAAAAGTGGTGTGAAATGTCTCAATTAAATAATAAAAAAATTTAAATTGTGGATTTGAAAAAATAGGAAGACAAAAATTACATTTTAGCCTACTTTATAATAGGAAATGACTTAATTGTAATATTTAAAATAAATAAAGGAGTTAATTGAACTTTCAAATAATTGAGGGACTTAATTGAAGTGTTTTAAATAATTAAGAGATCAAATTGAATCTTTTAATAATTGAGGATTAAATTAAATCTTAAAATATAATTAAGAGATTAATTATATAATTAAGCCTTAATTTTAAGGAACTGCAATTGTATTAGTATAAACAGTTGGTGTTTTAAGTGAGAGGATCGAAAAAGATGAATTCTTATAAATGCTGCACGGGAGTATTTAGCTGACCAATTTATTTGAGAAAATATTTATTCTTTTTATTTTTTATTCACTTTTAATTAATAAAAAAATGTCATATGATTTTCTTTTTTGTTTTAAAAAATCATATAAGCAAATAGTAAAAATAATTTTTTATTGTTTTTTGCTATTATTTTCTTTTTTTATTTTCTATACCAACTCAAAATAAAAAATAAAAACAGGAAATACTTT